>JAQQSO010001764.1:0-14964 GCA_028658305.1 Pachyuromys duprasi
TTAGTTCACAACTTTCTCAGACTCTTCAGGAATTATTCATCCCTCATGTTTGGCCTCCCTTTCTTACCTTGGCAGTTATTTCTGAGAAATTACCCTTTGGTTACCAAAGCTACCTCTTGGACAAGGTATGTTTATCACCCAGAAAGATGAGTCTAATTCTTTGAGGAAATGCTATCCTGGAAACCATGAAATCATTAGCATATCATGTTATCTTAATATTTTAAATTATGTGGTTTTGCATGTGGTTATGTGCACATGAATGCAGGTATCTTTGGAAGCCAAAGGCATTGGACCTCCTGGAGCAGAAGATGCAGATGGTTGTGAGCAGCCTGATGTGGGTTCTTGGGACCAAACTCAGGTCCTCTGAAAGCGCATTGGTCAAATGCTTAGTTAACTCCCCAGCCCTTATATTAATATCTTAAAACTAGTATTTTATACTTCAAATAGTCTCCTCATTCCTCATGCTTCCTCTAGGTCATGAATTAGGTTCAGGTTGCGGGGGCTTTGCATTTGTGCTGCAGCATCTGGTATCCAGTTTGGGAACTTCAGAATACTGGGATATTCCTTTCAGGGCCACAATGATTGCATCCTCTAAGTGCCATAGAACACAAAGATAAAGCAAAGGTGACAAAAGTTATCTCTGTTCTCTCCCTTGGGAGTCTTGTGAAATGCAGTGATGGATGTTCAATGCCTCATTTCCAGCACACCATCTCAGGCGACTGTTGGTTTTCTTCATTTCACAACTGAACTGACATGAGCTCACATGGCAAATGCAGGCTGAGATGTAGGCACCCAAGGCCATGATCTACTTTCAACCTTGTGCAAAAGGAAACATGTCAGGTCCAGAAGGTAGATTATTGCAGCCTTCTCAGAAACTGAAGGCTTAATGAACCAGTGATGTTCCGATTGTAGGTGAACCTTTCTAATGCTCAAACTGAATGACACTTTAATAGTAATGTTGCCATTACTTACAGTGGTAGAGTTGTTTCTTTTACAGTTCTTTGAGCCTACACCTAATTGCCAAAGAATTCTGACTCCAAGAACGCTTAGTTCAGAAAAGTTTTGGTGTAAAAATGACCTTGGATGTTTGATCACATGTGCACAGCCCAGACTCCTGGATCAAGACAGTGGCTATGTTTTCCCCTCCCAGCCTTGTTTGAGCCTAGCAGTTCTGAGGCAGTCAGGCCTCTTTCAGAAATAGTAAGATTCTGTCTAGACTTGTCTTTGCCTCCAAGCAAACACCTGAGCCCATTAAGTCTCTGAAAGAGTGTTTGTCCATTTGAATGTGAAATGTCCCATATAAACTTGTGCCTCCTTCCCCAGCTGGTGGTGCCGAGTAGGAAGGTTATGGAACCCGTGGGAAGTGAGTCCCAGCTACAGGAGTGGGTAACCAGGGGAGGGTCTCATATCCTGACCCCATTTTCTGTCCTCTATTTGCTTCCTGTCTGCTGTTACAATGTAGCTAAGGCTACAAACTCCAGCCACTGGAGTTCTAGTGTCAAGAGCTCCAGCCACTGTTTCTCTACCAGGACACTGAACTTTCAGCTCTGCCATTACAGTCAGTCATTTGTTCCTTTGAGAGACGTACATAGTTTTGGAGAGCCTGAAACTCGTGATATAGACCTACTCACTAAGTAGCTCTGCATGTTCTTGTACACGCAAAGGTTCATCTACCTTCGCCTCCCGAGTGCCTGGACTAAAGGCATGCACTACAACAGCTGACTCATAATGGACTCTAAAACTATAAGCCAAAATAAATTTTTTCTCTGTGTTATTTCTGGTCATGGTATTTTTATTATAAAAGGAGGAAAGTAATTAATATGATAAAATAAAAAGTTGAAAAACTATCTGGAGACTGAAGTGGTTTGCTTCTGCAAGGGAATGGATCAGAAAGGCATACAGGAATACGAAATTTTTCAGTTAAGAATTACAGCTAGCAATTTTTTCTCAATTTTTATTAAAATATTATTCCAGGCCAAGCATTGTAGCACACACCTTTATTCCCAGCACTAGTGAGGCAGAGGCAGGCAGATCTGAGTTTTGAGACCAGCCTGGCCTACAAAAGGAGCCCAGGACAGCCAGGGCTACACAGAGAAACCTTGTCTAAAAAACAAACAAAACAAAAATGTCATTCCAATTATTAAAAGGGGGAGGGTCATGAATTTGAAAGGGAGCAGAGTATGGGGAAATGTTATAATCTCCAAAGTAACAAGTATGTTATTCTCCACTGGGCTGGATATTACTAGCTTCCCAGCTTTAGTCAGTTGTTCACTATGTAACTTTGCACTGGTGGCTCTTGCAAAGTTTGGTTCTCAGTACCCTCACTGGTGGCTCACAACTTCCTGTAACTCTAGCTTAAGGGTCTGACACCTTCCCCCTAACTTCAAGGGCACCTGCACTCACACACACATACTCACTTCACAGACAGCCACACATATATATGCAGCTCTAAAAATATTAAGTAACCATCACAAAAAGGAATTTTGTACTTTCACTCAAAAAAGGGAAATATTCAGGAATCAATCTTCACAGAACATTTCCCAGTGAATTACACCATTCACCATCTTAGCTTTTTCTCCCTTTTATTGCACTGTTCTAAATTTTCTATTTGCTTAAAATTTTTCCAGATTTTTAGAGAAGCTTGTTGGAACAGTCACTAAATATGTGTGTATATCATCTTTGGTACTTCCCCAATAAAATGCTATAAAAATTAGGTCAATTTATGTCTTCACTACTTACAAACAGAAGCTGCATTAGAATGAATCACAACATGGAAAACTCTCACACTTTGCTAAATACTTTTTTTATTTCACAAACATTTTTCTTAGAGTAAAATGACAGCCATTATAATGTAATTACACAAAGACATCTTGACAAAGGGCTCTTGTGTTTTCTACTACTTTACACAGGCACCCGAAGTGAAAATTTTAAAATGTTTTCCACTAACACTATTTAATTTAAAAGAAAAATTTGTACATTTGGCAGTGATGTGTTGTCTAAAAGAATAGTAATGCAGGCACAGTACTCTAATGTAAAGACAAATTTAATAAGGATTTAACTTAATATCAAGTTTAGAGAAAGATCCCTAGGTTCTCTTCTTAGGATTTAATCTACATAAACTCTTTAAGTCACAAATAACTTAAGCAATGAACAATAGCAACAAAAACTTGTTCATGTTAAACACAGTATTTTTTATGGCGAACAGCAGCTTTGATTTATAAACTCTTCAAATTTAAACTCAAAAACATTTTTCACTTTAAGTTGTGGTAAAAATATTTAAAAAACGAAAACAAAATCTTAAATATAAAGTTGAATTTGCTTTCTGAGCTAGCAGAAGGCCATACCAGGTCACTGATTTGAGCACTAACAAGGCAGCACTCCATGGCTGTCAATAAATCCTGTGTCTCTGCTCATGGTCTCCTCTAGTCTTTTCTAACAGAAGATGCCTTTGCTCCACTCCTAACACTGTTCCAAAGAAATAAGGACCCCCGTATGAACGTGGATGAGTGTTTGTGCATCAGGCAAAACTCACAGCACAATAAAATACAACCAATTACTAAGGGAGATCTATATTTTGAAAAGCTGAATACTTATATAAAATGAATATTCAGAACATCATGCTTATGGCTAATTTTTGAAGCATACATGCATATACATAGCTTTAGCTGATCATTTACTAAAAAGCAACCCGAAGATTCGTGTCCACTGTTAACACTGGACAAGATGTTGACATATCCCTACACACCTAAGGGAAGTTCATTAAGCTTATTGTCCAGAACCCCGATACTATATGCAATTTCTCAAGAATCTGAACATATCCTGTCCTTTTTGCTCTTGCTTCCCTTTTTGATAAGCACCAAGAGTTAATGACCATTTATGAAATCATTTCTTCCATTATGTTTACTGAAGACAGATTTTAGGCATTTCACATTAATTTAGCAAAGCAGTTTTATAGTCAAATATTACTGCATCATAAAAGACATGGCAGCATGTCACTAACAAATGCACAGCAATTCACAAAACCTACACTACTCATTTCACTTAACAAAGTAGTGCTTTATAAAAAAAGATGTTCAGAAAATGTTTACACGCATTTTATTTAAATGTCAAGGTTGTAATAGTCATAGACAATGTAAAGATAGAACTTACTTAATATGTTCTTCAAATGTATGTAATTCCACTACATTACTAGGTTTAGTTTTCTCAACAACCCTTATTTTAGTGTTTCTGAATATAACACATGAAAGAAATAAAGTCCCTAAAGTGACTTTACTAATTCTAAATAAGGCCCAAAGCTGCCACAAGGCTCACAGAAACAAAGACAAAGGTAAATTACAAAGGTGCCATTAAATGACTATAGTTGAGAAGTTATCTCTAGTTTTAATAGCTAATAACAAAATGGCACAGCTCCTGAAGTTTCTTCAGTTGGTGTGAAAATAGCTCAGTCTTAGCTCATGACCTAGGCAATCTCAGAACTGCAGGGGCTAAAACACAGGTGTCAATTTGTCCTCTTCAAGAATAAAAAGGAGTAGGAAGAGGGGTAACTAAGTCTATGTGGCTAGAATGATCTCAACATGGGGAGCAATGTTAATTGTCCTACAGAATCCCTACACGGTATGTCTACCTTCTGTGGAGCATAAATGGAATCAAATCCAAAAATCTGGTTCCAGGGTCTGAGTTTATAATGAGGATCTCAGCAAGACTCTCCAGTTTATATTCTTCACCTGTTTGACTAAGACTTTAATTCTAACAAGAGGTCAGGTATATCCCTTAATGATAATTTCTTCCTGATGAGAAACATAAAACTGCAAATGCTAGATCAGGCCCCACAACACACTAATTTAGTCACATGAGTTGTTTTTTGTTGTTGTTGTTGTTTGTTTGTTTAATTCCTCAGGAGACAGCAACCAAGGTTGGGATCCAACTGAAAAGGTGAAGGTTTCCATGGAATATTACTCTTCCGTATATATAGCATGTCTACTGTTGAAAGGTGACATCTTTATAATTTGGGAACTCATCTGGCTGCTAAATGTTCATAAATGCTAGAGCTTGGCTGGGAACATATTGCAATACGACCTGGAATGAATTCCCAATTATACCCCACCACCACCACCAGGAAAAACGGAAACATAGCCGCAGCAAAAGCTATTATTGCTGCTATGAAGACCTGATGTAGTAAAAGATAGTTTTCCTCTGCCATCTGGTACAGCTACTTCTATAGAGACAAGAGGGAATTCTGAAGTAAAAAAACATTTAACCCATACTCAGTTTCCAGTTAAATTCAGACTTGGGTCAATTAAAGGAATATCCACCACTGGGCTAATAATGAAGGCTTGCCTTCCAACATCACTCTGCAGATTCTCTGAGATAAAAGGGGGGAGCATCATGCAGCAGAGCAGCGTAAAGCAGCAGGGTCAGAACACTGGGACTGAGAATATTGGTACCGTTTCTGGAAGGCAATGGGGCCTCCAGAACTCCTGTAAGAAACAATACTGCTACAGTACATTTATCCTTGATAAATATAGAGAACTTTACAATCTACCTCTTCAAACCAGAACCAGGAAGCCTGAATCCAACTTCTGCTCTGGCAATGGCTAACAGTTATGCATATATATTTGCTGTCAAGACTAAACATATTCTAGCAGCTCTTCCAAAAACACAGAACAAAGAGCTCACCCTGCAAATCTGTAATGAGCATTTTCAAGAATGTGAGATGACCAAATCTTGATGGTATGTTCTTTAGCAGAGGCAGGAGGTGCATGTACTTAAAAACATTGAGAAAAGAATATAAATTATCCAGCTTTTCCACTGTCTCCTGCTATGCTTTTTCTTGTTTATAACTAAGAATGCACTTTGGCATGTGACTTGATTGGTAGTATTTGCCAAGAATACGCATGGAGTACAAAAACCTATAATCCCAGTACTAGGGAGATGGCAAAAGTCAGATGAACTTGAGGCTGAGCTAATACACCCTGTTTCAAGGAGCAAGACAGAATGAGAGTGAATATTCAGTATTAGGTTTGATGCTGGAACTTCATAAAATGAGATAGATTAAACGTGACCTGTCCAGGTCCACACATCTACTTAATAGCAAGGCAAACCAGTAAGACAGACAGTGGTGCCTATT
This sequence comes from Pachyuromys duprasi, assembly GCA_028658305.1. Taxonomy (NCBI): domain Eukaryota; kingdom Metazoa; phylum Chordata; class Mammalia; order Rodentia; family Muridae; genus Pachyuromys; species Pachyuromys duprasi. Next base: position 6,128 of record JAQQSO010001764.1, read on the forward strand.
CTACCTGAATACCTTCATTTTCTACATAGAATAGAATCCAGTTATTCCACTGAAAGTGCTCATCAACAGCTAAGTACCAACACAGTAAGGAAATCAATTCTTATAATTCATGGTTGCATGCTACTCCAAGAGGAAGAGAGAAAACAGTATTACTCTGTCACCAAGATGCATCTAAAAACTTGTCCTCAAAAATTATGTTGTTATATCCAGCAGTGAGCATCACTGATAGGTCTATTAAAACATGGCTATGATTTATTTATTTGGTTTTAAATATTTTCTGACCTGCCAATTTATAGTGAAAAATAAATTATACTTTTCACTAATCTCACTTCTTCTAATACTTACAAAGAAACAAAACACAATTACATGAACAAGTGTCCCCAGTAACAAACTGAGTAAGTCAAAACTGCCCTGGATATCAAGTGATAAATGTTATGCATGAAGCCCAAGCAAAAAGCAAATAGCCTCTAAGGCCAGATGGTTTTAGGGCTGGAATACACAAAATGGAAAGATGATTTCCTCTAAGAAAATCTGGCAGTTGGCTCTTAAAGTCACTGGTAACCATTTCCAAGTTGAACTTGGCTCTTTGACTGTAATTCTTTTAGTGGCTCAGATGAACTCTCGTGAAATTACCAAGTATACAGTACAAGGCAAAATGACCTCATAGGAAGCTAGACAGTAAACAATACCATAAAGTTTCTATATCATGGGCAGGTATGTTTTGGAGAAAATTTTTTTCAGCATTAAGGACTACATAAATGGACACTTAACATATTAGAAAGACACTATATCTTTAACGCCAATCTTTCTGAGATTTGATATACTATTAGTATCTAGAATGCAAAGATTACACTAGCACTTCCAAAGGTACACAATGACCTGACCAGCTTTACATTGCGCATGGCAGTAAGCAACATGTATGCCACAAAACAAACTTCAGGGTAAGAACACCTTATATTCTTCCCAATTCTTGCTGTTTACAGCACAGACATTTTTTTGCTTGAACAAAATTTTTGATTTCACTAGGTAATCAAATATTTTCTGACACCTTGGTAAGCACTTTGTACTTGTCAGTTCCCATTAAGAAATAACACAATTCTCAATCTGCTTAAATCTACCACATACTCCTTCTACAAGTCCATCAGGACAGCTTTCTCACTGGGACAAACAATAATCACTTAACCTTTTGTAAAAGAAAAATACTGTTTTAGATATGTGTATCTGTTGTTACAGGGAGACTTTTTAATTCTGGGTTCAGCAGCCTGAATAGCCAGGAAGACAGCATATGTCGTTTTGTTTTCATTTAACACAGAATCCCAAACAGAAATTGGTACTTGAATAACAAAAAAAAATTCTTCTCAACTAGGCAACAGACTGCAACTTAAGGTAAAAGCAGGTGAGAAAAACATGGTAATACTTCTTAGACTTTAACTTTTTGCTGCCTAGTTTCTCAGGCTTGTATGACTGTCATAAAGAACCTGTGAGGAACTATTGCAATAACATCAAGTCCTGCACTGGTCTTAAACCTCCAGAAGTTAGAAGAAATGGTGTTGGCAAATACCTTTTATCAGTCAAGACTTCTAAGCAAGGAGTAATAAACCTGTCTACAGACCTACAGTGCCCTTTTATAGTCCTTTCCTAAGGGACAGAAACATTTCCTTTCCCACTTGTATGCTGTGGGCATGCTTAATGGCTTCTGTGACCTAGTCCTCTGACCAGGCAAACAATAATGAGTTCTCATCTTATTCTGAGACAGGCTGTTTTGGGGAGAGTATCTGAGACAGCCATGGAGAGAGAATCAGAACTCTGCACAGAGCTGTAGGAACTGGTGACACAAAGCTGGGATGATAAAGTTCCTTGTTTACAGTAACAAGATGACAGTGAAAAGCATGGCGTCGGTGTGAAAAGCAGTTCAAAAGAATGACAGCACTCAGTTCCTTTCTGCCACAGTTGTGCCATCATAAAATTAAATACTTCCATAATAAATTCCTGGTGTTTTACAACTTTGAAGTATCTTCTATTTTACTTCTCTAGTATCCTGCCAAAAAAATGTCTAAACAGCTTTCTTATACCTTTCTACGGCATGAATAGGTCTTCCTCGACCTTTGGAGAAATAAATTACTTACAGGAAAATTCAGATTCTCCAAAAGGCACACATAGTAAGTCATACTCGTAATTAAAAGGTGTTCTGTTTCTAACAGTTCCTAGACATGGGCAAGCAGACAGAAGCCACAGTCAACCACCGTCACAGACAGACATCAAGGATTCATACACAAGAATAGTGAGGCAAAGCAAAGCAATCTGTCTGCATGTGGGCAATGGTGCCTTGATTATTCAGCCACACACACTAACACTTCATTCCCTTCTAACGAGCCTCAGCTCCGCACTTACACCATGTGCTGCTGCTATGAGAACTCAGATATGAAGTAGCTGCTTCAGTAACATTTTTCACAGTATTGCATGTCATTAAGAAGTGGTTTCTAATGAGCCTCAACTTCACACAGTACTTCAACAAAAACACATTTATTACTCCCACTCAGTGGTTCCCGGGGGCTTTGATGTTAGGTCATACATAATTCTAGAAATTCCAGGAATCTTCTTTATCTCAGTGACCATCTTTAGCACCACCTGTTTACCAAAAAAAGATTACAAGAAAAAGTGAGAATCCACCACATGTTCAATAGCCTTAAAAGGCTTGTGCTTATACCGTAAAACTAAAATATATTTAGGCTATTACTCTTCATATATGAGAGATGGCACTGACTGAATTTAGATTATCTCTTTCTACAGACAGTGACTTAAGTCAGTACTCCTCAAAGTGTTTGCTATAGCATCCAAGCATGTCACTTTATGTGTTAACACATTACTTGATAAATTATCTATGCCTTAATCATACAACCCCAACATCATAGGAAGTACAGCTTGATGACTTGATCAAGGACAGCTTGATTACTTGACTGCCCTGATGATCTGACAAAGTTGGCCATAAGAAAAAGATTCTAAGGATTCCCAACCAGCCATCCAGCAGACCTTGCCAGAGCCTCACGTTAGCACATTAGAGAAGAACTTCACTAACCAACGTCTCAGTTCAACTTTTCACCTATTGCTGTATCAATACCTCTTTTGGCATTCCACTTTGGTGAAAGACAAGGAGAGTGGTGGAAAAAAAATGGAATTGTACAGTTCAAGTGCTACAGTGTTTGCCTACCATACTCTACTGAACAAGACTCTGGGTTCAATTCCCAGCATGGTGGCACATACCTAGACTCCCAGCCCTTAGGAGGAGAAGGCAGGAGGACTAGAAGTTCAAGATCATTCTCAGCTAGAGGTTCAAGAACAGCCTAAGATACACAAGACTGCATCTTAAAAAATAACTGTAATCACTAATACATCAAACCTCATTCTTATTTCTTAAAAAACCCAACTCTTCTCCACTCCTAGGATTGTGTCCTTTATATGAGAAAACTAATACTAGTAAGTAAAAGTCAGCATGGTTAGTTTATGCTCCATGCAACCACTTGGAAGTTGTATTAGATTTAAAATCCCTTTCATACATTCCCTTTAATACATTGTATTAAATAATAAGTGGAGACAGAAAGGGGAAAAAATGAGAGGATCTATCTTATAAACAAAGAACGAATCCTAGAATTATAAATTGTCAGAGCCTATTTCTGTCACTGTACTATGTAATATGAGAGATTGGCACACTTGTATATTAGAAAAAGTAATATAAATCACCTCTACAGGAATCTCCTTTCCAGGTGTTGCAGGTACACCAGTCATGAAGTCACTAGTAATAAAGGTTCGAATAACCACAGATCTCTGGCAGGAAGGCTGCTTCTGAAGTGGATCTCGATCGAAATGTAATGGGGTCAAAATCACTGGCATCTGGCTGATTTTACCAGCATAGCCTAGAGGAAAAAAACATGTAGTGCTTATCATCACCACACAGTGGAAAGACACTCTAATGTAACTCAAGGAAATCCTAGCAAAGAATCTCTAGAATCTCTTCCTCTTCCTACCACCACCTGCACAATACTCATCATACTGAATTCAAATACTTCCTCAGCATCAAATGTGGATGCAACAGAATTTTATAGAACTGCAGTAGTTCATACCTGTGCTCTCAGGGAGGCTGAGACTAGAAGGTCTCAAATGTGAGAGCTATCCAGTCTATATACTGACAGCCCACCAAAGAAAAGAAGCATCAAGGGAGAGTCAATTTCAGTTATTCAAAGTAGTCCCATTTTTTACACTATGAACACCGGCTTAGTGATCAGCAGCCTACTTTTCCTAGGGGAAATTCAAGAATAAGCTCCTATAAACCTCTGGTCAAATTTGCCCTTTGCAAAGCCAAGCTTTAAATGGGTATCTTTTTAAAGACATCTAATTTAGTATTTATTTTAGATCCATTAACATTAAATTACATTAAATTCATTATCAGCGGAACCACGCTTTGACTTATCTAACACACGGACCTTCACATGAGGCATGCCACAGCTCAGGGGATAGCTAGCTTCAGCACTACACTTCAGGGTAATTTTTCAATAGCAAATTCATCAACAATTAAAAAAAAAAAAACCCTGAAAATGTTAAAAATACAACAGCAAATACACCATGACAAGAACACTTGTCCATAAACTGAACTGGGAAGAGTGGTTCTGTGACGCGCTTCACCTGTTGTGCACACAGCCTGACTATGCCCATGTTTTCTACTCTGTGTCTGTAAATGAATGCAAAGATTACATTAATTTTATTTAAAAAGCAACATTATGGAAACTCCTGTAATAAAAATCAAAAGCTACACCCCACTGCTAGAAATTATTAACTCCAAACTTATAATAATAAAAACTTTGCTATACAGTGTGCAGTGATAAACAGAATGAGCCACTTACCAGACTCCCTAAGAATGTTATGGGCCTCAAAATCAGCTTGGCGTAAAGTGCTGAGCACCCCTGTTGTCAAAAAAGTTGGAGTAACATCTGTAGGAGGTTCTTTAACTGGTGGGCCAAAGATATAGACGACTCTAGGTGGAAACAGGGCAGAGAAAACATGCTACTCTGAGAAACTGTATTTGCAGCTTTGGTTCATGTCGGTACAGTTCAGGGTGGCATGTTCCAAAGACTTGGAAGTCTGGCTTTCTCAACTCTCTTATGTTTAACACACCAACTCCTAGAGGCTAACACTAATAGGTGCATTTCAAGTATCTGTACTAAAGACAGAAGGAGTCTCAAGCAACTCTTGTTGGTTAAATAAGAAATACTCATAAAAAAAAAACTAGAAAGACACAACTATGAAACATTTAATTAGCAGTTCTGGCACTAAACTGAATTTTTTGGTTAGAAGTGTTAAACATCCTTTATTTGACAACATATACCACAGTAAATATAATATTTAGTAAGTAGTTGATAGTATAAGCCACACTAAACTGCCTTTCTGTAAATCAAAGGAAGCACTTTGAATTCAGGAAATTCTAATTAAATTGGCACTTTAAGTGAGACTTCCCCACTGTCATAACCAATGATATAATCTATGTATTAATCCAATCTTTGAGGTAGCATCCTCCATTTTTGTGAAGAGGTGAGCATTGGTAATTAAGTCTAGCCTTATATTACAATGACAGTATTTGTGAAAGTAGAATTGCTATATTGAGAGATCATATTCACTTTACTGCAAGCCAATTTAACTTAAATCTGGACTGTCAAAAACTTTCTATAGGATTTTCATGATCTGAACTGATTCCTGGTATACAACTTACATTATGGTAAATAGACATTCAATATTTATTTTATAATAAACTGACAGTGGCTATTACTCCTAAGTAGACTTTTTAAGATAAGCTTTTAAATCTGCATTTTCTCCTTCCTTAATTACAGCAGAGACCATATTTGGTCCAAGGATGCAATGGTAGGATTCTCAAAATTCTCTATTAATATCCTTCTTCTCCTGTGTTCCTGTTGGCATCTGTGTAAGAGAATCCAGTGGCCTGACATGTCTTCCTAACCAAAGTATGCATATTCAATGTAGTCTTTCACTTCTCTCCATTTTACACAATGCAGCACAATTCTGAACAAAACATTTTCTTGCTGTCCTCAACACTGGCCAGTTTTACTTTGCTTTCCAATAACTGAGACCACCACAAATATTACTGATCCTAAGCTATACACTAGTTCTCTAGCCCAAGGACACAACAATCAACTGTTGTCTTAGTTAGGATTTCTACTGCTGTGGTAAAACACCATGACTAAAGGTAACTTAAGGAGGAAAGGATCTATTTCTTATACTTCCAGGCAACAGTCCATCATCAAAGGAAGGCAAGGCAGGAACTCAAACAGAGATAAAACCTAGAGTTAAATGATGCAGAGGCCAAGGAGGAATGCTACTTACTGACATGAGTAGCTCCATGAAGAGCACCTCATGGCTTACATGGGTCTACTTTCTTTTATCATCTCAGGCCACCAGATCAGGAGTGGTACTGCCCTCATTGGGCTAGGACCTCCCACATCAATTAATTAATTAAGAAAATACACTATAAGCTTGCCTACAGGTCAATCTTATGTAGGCACGTTCTCAGTTGAGAATCCCTCTTCCCAAATGATTCTAGCTTGTGTCACGTTGACATAAAACTAGCCAGCACAAATGTCTTTGACTTTTTTGAATACATAAATGTGTCATGTCACGTGTGTGGAGATTAGAGGATAACTTGGGAAAGTTCCTTCTCTCCTTTTGCCATGAGGGTTCAAGGGATGAAACTCTGGTCATCAGGCTTAGTGGCAAGTACCTAGCCACCTAGCTAGACCCCAATTTTTTAAAAATTATTTTCTCTTAAATAAGCAAACAACTATATTGTGGTAAAGATCAAAATATAGGATAATGTTAAGTATTCCTCTAACCATAAGCAAAGCTCAAAAAAAGAGACAAGTTATCCACAGTACATAATTACAAAGAGCTGTGACTACAGAATCATTCACTCTCACCTACAATCTCTTACATGTACACATTAGTCTGCTGTTAACCAAGACTAAAGCTATATCCTCCCATTACACTTCATCCACACATCCTATTCTCCAACTGCAGAACATACCTGTTAATGTTATGACACATTCGAGGTATAAGTCTGGCAAGGAAAATAAGAGATTCCCAGTCAGGTTCATCTTTACTGGAGATTCCGCACACATAACTGTAAGAACGACAGTCACCCTGTAAAAATAAATGCAATCAACTTAACAGTTAAATCAAAAGGTTAGAAAACATTTTCCAAACTGTCACTATTACTAGTAATTTGCTTTTTAAAATACATCTGAAAAATATATTCTAGGTATTCATCTGGTGATACAAGTAAGTCATCAATTAAAGCAAACCGCACTAAATCCCAACTGGATCAATTCAGGAATAAAGGAACCATCTCGGACATTTCAAAAATTTATATGAAGCATGCCGTATTCCACTTGCATGCCATTCCAAATGGCTGTCCAACTACGGCAAACCAGCACATTTAGTTTGACAGGCAAGATTTATTAGCTATAGTTAATTATTTAGTTAGAAATAAATCAATGGAAACAACTAGTATTCATTAACTGAACTGATTAAGAAAATGACTATATATACATAATGAAATGTTATTCACCACGTTAAAAATAAAATGCTTTCCTTTGCAACAGTAAGGATAAAGTGAGATCTTTACATAACCTAAGATGGGCACCAAAAGGCACTCATAGAATCTTAAAAGTTTATCATATGGAAGTTCAGAGTACAATCGTGGTTACCAAAGGCTGGAGAATAGTTAGGCATGAGAGAGGTATAAAAAAGATGAGGAAGGGTTGATCAAGAACATAAAGTTACAAGGTAGAAGTTGAACAGTTTGAATACATAGCAATAGCAAACACTTCAAGAGCAGACCTAAACATAATATAATGTATACATGCATCACAATATCGAGGAAGCTGGTGTGGAGGCAGAAGGCAGTACTCCACAGTAGAGATCTTCACTTGAGAGAACCCCTAACAGAACAGAGAACACCCCAGGGGATACAATGAGGAGTCTAAGCGGTGAGAGGCCCCACCTAGACCAGGTTGCAAGGCTTAGCTGGTACCACAAAAGCTCCTGAAGGGCAGTAGCTCTGGCCAGCACTGCACACTTGCCTGCCACACCTGCGTAAAAACAAGAAGCTTCACCAGTGCTCCATCTGCGAGCTGCAGTATTCAGAAAGACAGACATCTATGTATCATCTTTCTAAAATTATTTACGTGGGGGAGGGTTTACCCAGAGGCCACCAGACACCCTGGAGCTACAATTATAGGGTGTGAACAGTCTGACACGGGCTCTGCTCTGGTCCTCTGGAGGAGCAGCAAATGTGCCCCCCCCCCCCGGGGACCCACACCCACACGTGGCTAACAACCATCTGTAACTATAGTTCCAGGGAATCTAACTCCCTCAACTGGCCTTTGAGGATAATGCAATCACACAGTGCAGACATAGGCAGGCAAAACATCCATACACATTAAAAAATTTTTGAAAAGAAATCAGTCATCAAGCAAATGCTTCAAACAAGTATTTATCTTTTGTGTGTGTGTTTTAATGTAATTTATTTATTTTTATATTAATCACAGGTTAGATACTTTGTATCCCAGTCGTAGAAACCCTCCCTCATTCCCTCCCATTCTCCCCATCCCTCCCTCATCTCCTCCCTGGTCCCCTCCAAGTCCACTGATGGGGGAGGGCCTCCTCCCCTTCCATCTGACCCTAGTTTATCTTGTCTCTTCAGGGCTGGCTGCAATGTTCTCTTCTGGGATCTAGTTAGGCTGCTCCTCCCTGGTGGGGGTGGGGGGAGGGTTGAA
>JAQQSO010001765.1:0-14963 GCA_028658305.1 Pachyuromys duprasi
TGACTCTAACCAAGCAAGTGAAAGACCTATATGAAAAAAATTTCAAATCTCTGAAGAAAGAAATTGAAGAAGATCTTAGAAGGTGGAAAGACCTCCCGTGCTCATGGATTGGTAGAATTAATATAGTGAAAATGACCATATTAAATGCGTTCTTAATGATTGCTCCTTTTCTGCCTTCCTAGTCCACACCTCTGCTACTCAACAGTTGGGTACCATCCCCAGAGGTCTTAAGGCCAATAGCCCCTGGCATATTGATGTCAGCCATATTCCATCTTTCCTTAGACCAAGTTTGTATTTATTACCATTGCTACCCATTCCCATTTCACCTTGGCTATGGCACAGACTAATGAAAACTTAAAAATGAGTAAATAAACCACATTATCTCCACTATCACTATTATGTGGGTTCCTCTCCAAATCAAAACTGATAATGGGCCAGCTTGCAAAAGCCACAGATTCCTTGTTATTTAGCTCCTTTGGGTCTGTGAGTTATAATACGGTTATCCCATACTATAGGTTTAATATCTGCTTATAAGTAAGTACATACCATGTGCATCTTTCTGGGTCTGGGTTACCTCACTTAGGATGATCTTTTCTAGTGCCATCCATTTGCTTGCAAATTTCATGATTTCTTGTTTTTAATAGCTAGTAATTATTCCGTTGTGTAAATGTACCACAATATCTGTATTCATTCTTCAGTTGAGGGACATTTAGGTTGTTTCCAGTTTCTGACTATTACGAATAAATTTTCTCTGAATATAGTTTAGCCTATGTCCTTGTATGATGGAACATCTTTTGGACATATGCCCAGGAGTGGCAAAGCTGAGACTTGACGTAGAACTATTCCCAAGTTTCTGAGAAAGGATCAGACTGTTTTCCAGAGAGCTTATACAAGTTTGCACTCCCACCAGCAATGGAGGATTGTTCCCCTTTCTCCACATCCTGGCCAGCAGGTGTTTTCATTTGAGTTTTTGATCTTAGCCATTCTGTCTGGTGTAAGGTGGAATATTAGATTCATTTTGATTTGCATTTCTATGATGGCTAAGGACACTGAGCATTTCTTAAGTGGTTCTCTGCCATTCTTGATTCCTTTGTTGTAAATTCTCTGTTTAGCTCTGTACCCCATTTTTAAATTAGATTGTTTATTTTGTTGATGTTGATGAGAGGGAACTTGGCAGAAGATGGAATTGAGGGAGGGATACAAGTGTGGAGATCAGATATGGGGAGAACAGGGGTAGGAGATAAGAGCACTGGTAACAAGAAGAATAACTGAAGGGAGACATCTCTTTGTCAAGCTGGAGGTCTGCAACAGGGGAGCTGGAAGGTTATGAGTCCTTCTCAAGATGAGACTCCTAATGGGGATGGGGGAGAGGGAGGACATGAAGACTGAAATGATGACCTCCCAGCCAGGCAGGACTAGTGGAAGGAGAAGAGCAACAACCCACCAACAAATCCTTTGATCCAAAAATTGCCTTGCCCGTAAGAAGTGCAGGGATGAAGAGGAAACAAAGATTGAGGGAATGTCTAGCCAATACTAGGCCCAACCTGAGATCTACCCCATGAAAGAGAGCCAGGCCCTGAAACTATTAATGATGCTCTGCTATGCTTACAAACAAGAGCCTAACTTGAATCTCAACTGGGAGCCTGTAGCCATCAGCGGATAGAGACAGGTGTTGGGACTTTCAGTCATGCATGTGGTAGAGCTTCAGGAGTCCAATGGAAGTGTTGTGGGAAAGATGGAAGGACCTGGAGGGGACAGGTAACTCGCAAGGAAACCAGGAGTCAACTAACCCATTCCCATGGGGGCTTACAGAGACTGAGTCTTCAACTAAGGAACATGCATCACCTAGACCTAGGCCTTCTGAACATATGTTGCCAAAGGGCTGTGTGGTTTTCATATGGGGCCCCTGGTGAATGGAGATAGAGACCCTTTCTAACATAGACTCTACTGCTTGCTTTTGGATCACTTCCCACTGGCAGGGCTGTCCTGCCTGACCTCAGGGTATGAGGACATGCTAAGTCCTGATGTGACCTGATATACTGGGGAGGGTTGATAACAGAAAAGGGGATCTTCCCCTTCCTGGGTGTAAAGGGAGAGAGGAAGAGGAAGGAGGGGAAAAGAGGACAAAGGGGACACCTTTGGGATGTAAATTAAATAAAATGAAAAATGTGGATTTGAATAAAAAAACATCAATTCCAATATGTCTACAAAATTTGGAAAATTATCCATTACATTGGCATCTCCCACAATCCTTAGAGCCAAGATGTCATTCAAAGAACATATCAAATACTTTAAAAATAATTAAACAAACACAATGTTTCCTACCAGTACACACTCAACAAAACCTGGCACTATTTACACTCTATATGTTAAATATCTAAGCTACCCAGGATGAACCTCTCATTGCCCTCAACTAGAGTCAGCTATGTAATATACCACCTACCCTGGTTAAATGGAAAGAACCATTTAACAAGTGTAAGAGGTGACCCATCCCCTATTAACATCATGGAGAGAATTTGTTTGTGTTTTTCCTAAGGACCAACCTTGACCCTCTGGGTACCAGCACAAAATGTCTGATGCAACGACTCCAGTCAAAAGAATGGTATGCCTGGAAATCACAGGAAAGCAAAAGGAAGTGGCATAGACACCCAAGAAATACAACCAGTCACTTGGAAAGATATACCTTCTTTGACACAACCAAATGTAGCTGGTCTCCACACACCTCTATGCCCATATGTTTCTTCTTGTTTAATACTAATGTCTATACTAGCACCCACCCAAACCCCAATACTATGCTTTGGTGGTTCCATGTCACAGAAACATACCAGGGAAAGAATCAGATAATTAGAACAGGAGATTACCCATTAGCAGGTTGCCAAAAAAACAAAGATTGCAACTTACCCAAAGTCCAGCATTATCCCAGACAACATTGTTTGCTTTCCTTTCTAACAAACAGACCCACCATGCCTTAAGGATGTTGATACTTATGGAGGATGGCAATACTACTCTTGCAGGTTAGAACATGGCTTTAGAAAAGGCCACTAAAATAGCAAAGAGGGAATATCTATCAAATTAGCATACTATGATCTTGATATTTTCTGGATATTTTTTGAAGACCCAAGAGTTTATCCTTAGAGAAAACTGATTCTCTCTCCAGCAACAGCCATTCAACTACCATTAGTTCTTCTAATAGGGATGGGGACTTATCTAATTTACCCTGCCCATGTTCACATATTAAGTGGTATCATCATGCAGCTGTTGTTTAACCACATTGTTGGCATTTTATGTATGTATGTATATATATATATATATATAGAGAGAGAGAGAGAGAGATGTAAATACATATATATATGTATTTTTATGTATATATATATATGTATATATATATATATATATATATATATCTTAACGTTTACAGGATACTATCTAGCATCAGGCTTCTTGGTTCTCTGGATCTTACAGACTTTTTACTTCTTTGGGTACAGTGGTTACATTGAAGATATATCAGTTGTGGGTTAGGAACCTCATTATCACTTAATCTTTGTATTTGACTAGTTGTAGATCTCTATAATAGTGTATACTTGTGTCATGAAAGAGCTTCTTTGATGTGGAATGAGAACTTTACATATCTATGGGTATGAAGACAAGTGTTTAGAATATAATTAGAAGTTATATTCATTTATGAAAATAGCAGTGGTAGGTTATTCTCTGGGGAGTGTGATAGGTCATGCTATGAATAGTTAGATAAGCTCACATTACTAGTCATGAATTCTCTTGTGTTGAGCCTGCCTAAAATCCAATTAGAGACCTGTTGGTTAAACTTATGAAAAAAAATCACCACTGTTTCATCATTGTGGCTATCTTTCCAGTCCAGTTATTGTTGTGGTTCATAGGCTTTACAGTTGATTGCTTTCCTCTCTTGATAGCATGCAGATATTTCAGATATTTTGACAGTCACTCATCAGGCAGAAGGCTTCCAGGAAGGTTCTTGCTGAATTGCTCCATGTCCTGTGTCTGAAGTAGTATCTTAAATAGCAGTGTTGTCTTACTTTTGAATCTTGATAACAAAGGGCAATAGAACATTCCACATTGCACTGTCTCTTTTATTTCCCTAACCAACAGCTTAAAGGGATGTTTCCAAAAGCTGCCACTGAGGAGATTTTTGTTTGGCTATATATTTTGGGGTTTGTACAAGCACCCCACTCGGTATAACTCTATTTAAATGTTATATGTTCATGTAAATAAATCCATATCATCATATGCATATGACTATACATATATTCAATGTATATACGTGTGTGTATTTGCATGTGTACACATGATTGTATATACTTGATGCTTACACAATAAATTTATAATTATTAAACTAATGTAGGTCCATATAGCTTAAAAAAAACATCTTTAGAAGTATTTACCTCTCTACCTCCCACAATGTCAGATAAAAACTCTCACCCATTTATCCCTTTGACCACTTCACAACACTTCTAGAGAAGGAGATAGCTGTATGTAGATTCTATAAATATATTTTAAAATGTAAGGTTAAGATTATTTATATTATAAATTCTGTGTCAAAACCAGTGGCTTCCATCACCAAATTCTCCATTAATGAACACTTTCTGCCCTATAGTGAATTTTCTTGGCTTACTTACAGAAAATTTGTTCAGTGTTTCTAATGTCTCTGTTTTAATTTGGCCTCACATATGGTTCCTGAAAGCAGACATTGTTAGTCTTTGTTTTAAACATAGTAAGTTAACTACCACCTTCTGAGATTCAGCAGTTTGCCTCAGATCCAACAATAATAAAATTACCTGATGAATTCTAGTTCATCAAAATGTCTGTGTGTTAGTATTTTCATTTACTTTGTAAAACATACAAAGGATGTGAGAAAAGAAAGTCAAAGATTAAGCCCTATAGACAGAAAGAGGAAAAATTTGTCACAAAACTATAAAAACAGGTGACAAATACTTGTAAAATTCAACTATTATTTTAAAAGTTATTTACAGTTCTGAATGCCATCTACTTCCATTTTTAAGGTGGGAAAGATGATGATTCTCTTAAAAAATGTACAGTTACTTCTTTTACTTTTGTTCTACCAAAAATTGCTTTTTCTGTCTGTAAGTTTATAAATGAGTCATAGATTTTAAAGGCTTGAAAAGAACTATTTTTGTGACCCAAAAAAAGTGACGAATCCCAAATTAGGTAAAAAATTTTTGAGATATTTGTCACATACTGGTTTTAATTAAAAGATAAAATGTAAAGTAAAAAAAAAAAAGATAGTGCCATACCTCAAGTCACAAGTCTTTGGTTTTTTTCTCTCCAAATCTAAAAGGTACATGGCAAATGACAGCGTATTATTTAAGTCTTAGTAGTATCAGCGACATATGAAAGATGTCAATGAATAAACCTACCCTATCTTAAACATGCAAAATCAATCTATTACCAGTATTGTTACAAACATTTAGCATAGGCTGAAGAGATGGCTCTGTTGTTAAGAGTAGCAGATGCTCACCCAGAGGACCTGGGTTCAATTCCCAGACCCACATGGCTAACCACTAACCACTAAGGGCTAACCACTGCCTGTAACTCCAGTTCTAGGGGAACTGACACCATCACACAGACATACATGCAATATACATGAAATTAAAATTAAATAAAAAATGTAAAAAGGCTTCAGTATGGTAACAATCCTTAAACTATTGTGGCATTCAATTATCAGTCAATGTCAGCCTTTGGAGGGACATTTGACTGGCTTAAAGATTTCCAAAGTCATCTAAAATGTAATAGAGAATCCCAATGTTCCAAAAAGATAGCAAACATCAAATCATTTGGTAATTGCATTCTTACTTAAAGTGACAGTGAAAACAAGAACAGTAACATATTCTTAAATTTTCCGTGGTGTCAAATGTCTTTTGGACTGTGCAAGCTAATGGAGCACAGTAAAGTATGTCTATTATAAGATTATTTATAAATTTATAGTTAAATTCTCAGTCATTTTATTGTATTCATTGTACTTACAAAGTATATAGGGCTCATCATATGATTTCTAATATTATTCTATTAAATATTTGACAGAAAACATCTTCAAAGTTCTTTTTCAGTAAATAAACAAAATTATGTGAATTGTATTCCTAAGTGATGAATGCTTGAGATTTTAAGTTTTTTTATTTTATTTTTATATTAATTACAGTTTATTCACTTTGCAGCCCAGCTGTAGTTCCCTCCGACATTCCCTCCCAATCACTCCCTCCCTCATTTCTTCCCATGCCCCTCTCCAAGTCCACTTCCATCTGACCATAGCCTATTAGGTCTCATGAAGACTGTCCTCTGTGTCCTGGTAAAGCTGCCCCCCACCTTAGGGGCAGGTTTTCAAAGAGCCAGCCCCTGAGTTCATGTCAGAGATAGTCCTTGTTCCCCTTACTAGGACACCCACTTGGCTACTAAGCTGCCATGGGCTACATCTGTGCAGGGGTCCTAGGTTATCTCCATACAAGATCCTTGGTAGGAATATCAGTCTCAGAAAAGACCCCTGGGCCCAGAATTTTTGGTTCTGTTGCTCTCCTTGTGGAGCGGCTGTCCCTTCCATGTCTTTCTATCTCACTCTTCTTTCATAAGATTCCATGCACTCTGCCCAAAGTTTGGCTACGATTCTCAGCATCTGCTTTGATATCCTATTGGGGAGTTTCTAAGATTTATGGGCTTAAATTCTGGTGTCTTCAGCCAATGTAAATTAGCACACCCTTCCAATGTTGTATTTAAATTGTCTTTAGCATGACTTACTTACATCTGGGGATGAGAGTATAAAGGTATCGTGACACACACTGCCTGAGTAAACTGACCTCCTTACTGGCCAATATGACATAATGATCAAGGCTTTACATGTGGGAATCTAAATGAGGGTTTAATTCTTGTACTAGTTAGTGGATCTATCACACATACTAGATTAATTTATGTGCATTAACTGTTAAACCAAAGACTATAATCAAGTTGTAATTATATCCACCATGCATAAATTTTTTAATGCAGACCTGATGTTTTTTCAGGGAATTTTCATGAGAACTTTATGCAGATAAAAGAAACAGGCACTAAGAAGACATTTCAGAGTAAGTGTGTGTGTTTCTCTAAGAGTTTTGAGTGTTAATTAGCTTTTCACATATTCAGTAAGTGTCCAAACAACATGCCTTGATGTAAATTCCTGGGAAAAATAAAATATTTTTTATGCTTGATGATATTCTATTTAAGAATGCTATTTTATTTAAGACATCAAAAAAACAAAAACAAACAAACAAACAAACAAAAAAAGACATCAATCCACAGTGTATGGACACACTCTATATGTTAAAGGATATATAAACAAATGAAAACTTCTCCAATATAAATGAGTTACATATCCTAATTAGACCATCAATAGAATTTAAAGGCTAATAAATATAAAGCCTTATAGAATATATTAAGGAAGGAAGGCAGGTCAGCCCTCATGTGACTATAATGCTCAAGAATGCACAAAGAAGACATTCTTTACTCAAGTGAAAAGGAAGTATGTGGCTGACCATCTCAAGTCTGGAACTAGGAAAACCGAAAGAATGAAGAGAATGAAAATTGAAGAGCATTGGCACAGTATTTTCTTTTCTTTTTCTAATCTAAGTGCTTGCCAAAGACTATCCATTCCAGAAAAGACAGTGAATGAATCACAAAGGAGAAAACTGACCATGTTAACTCATGTGCCCTGTGTTTTCAGCTACCCCATTGCTTACATATTAAGATGAAAAACAGAGTAGTCAAGAGATATAGTTCCCTAGATTTGCTTTTCAAATGATTGATAACATACAGGATTCAAAAACAGAAACTGTTTAATCGGATGTTATATGCATACATGTTTGAATATTATATAGTTTAAAACCAAGAAAGCTTGAAAGTAGACAAGTGGATACTTGCTAAGAATGTTTTCTGCTCTTTTCAGAGGACCTGAGTTCAGTTCTCTGTACTCACATAAGAATACTCCATGTTGTCTCTAAATCCAGGTCCAAAGGTCTGGTGCCCCCTCCTGACATCAATGTGGGCACTGTTCTTGCTGACACAGGCATACACATATACTATATCCAAAAGCAAGTAAAAGAAAGGAAACTGAATTATAGACTCCATTAACAATTAGAATCAGTATTAGTTCCACCATTGTGATAAACATAACATACCACAGTGTTTAAACTGTGGTATGTGTAACTTCTGTTTTGTGAGTCAGTATGAATATAGGCACACACAGAGGCCAGTGAAAAAAACATTTCTTGTTTCTTGGGTACCATTCCTCCACTTTTATTTGAGATGTTGTTTCTCACTGATCTGAAGCTCACTGAGTAAACTAGGCTAGCTGTACTACAGCCCCAGGAATATGCCTAATTGCCCTTCTCCAGCATAGGAATTTAAGCATATGATACTATATATCCTTTTTAGAAAGGGTGTACTAAGGATTGTACTTGGGTTCTCATACTTGCATTAAAAGCATCTCATTGACTTTGTTAAGTCCTCAGCACCGGAAATAGGTTTTTACTTTATACTATCTTGAAAATTTCTGACTCTAATAATTTTCTTGATTACAATCTGTTCATCAAAAAAAATAGAATGTAGCTTAATGGATTTTAGAGATGAATGTGGTGTTTGTTGTGGTTAACACACTATCGCCTTTTAGACAAAGAAAAGGCCATTGCCAAAATTCAATACCCCTTTATGATAAAAGTACTGAACAGACTATAGATAAAAGGGATATACCTCAACATAATTAAGGCAATTTACAAGTCAATAGCCAACATCAACATGAATATAGAGAAACTCAAAGAATTTCTACTAAAATTAGGAAAAAGACAAGGTTGCCCATTCTCTCCATACCTGTTGCATATAATACTTAAATTCCTAACTAGAGCAATAGTACAACATAAGAAGATAAAGGAGATACAAACTTGAAAGGATGAAAGACCAAGTTATTTTTATTTGGGGATGATATGAGAGTAAACATAGTGACTCTATATATTCCATGGGGTAACTCTTACAGCTGATAAACACATTCATCAAAGTAGCTGGGTATAAAATTAACATACAAAAATGAGATTGCCTCTGATATACAAATGATAAATGGACTAAGAAAGAAATCATAAAAATAATATCATTCACAATTGCCTCAAATATAATAAAATATCCTGGGGAAACTCTAATCAAGCAAGTGGGAGACTTATATGATAAAACCTTCATGGATTTGGAGAAAGAAATTGATGACAATATTAGAAAGTGGAAAGAATTTTTTCATGCTCATAAATCCTAAGTTTAACAGTGAAAATGGCCATCCTAGCAAAAGCAATCTACAGATTCAATGTCCTTCAAAATTTCACCACACATTTTCACAGAGCTTGAAAGGATAATTCTCAAATTCGTATATTAAAAAAAAAACAAGCTAGCTAAAACAATGTTAAAAAAATAAAAGATCTATGGTGGTCTCACCATTACTAATTTCAAGATGTACTACAAAGGAATAGTGATAAAAAAGCATTGTCGCATAAAAATAAACACATTGATAAGTGGGATAGAATTGAAGATGCGACATAAATTCACACACATATGGACAAGTGAGTTTTGATAAAAAATCCAGAAATACACACTACAAAAAATTATCATTTTCAACAAACGGTATTTGTCAAGCTGGGTGTCTGATGTGGAAGAATGAAAATAAATCCATACTTATCACACTGCACAAAACTCAACTCCAAGTGGATCAAAGAAGCAGCATAAAACAGGATACACTGAACCTGAGAGAAGAGAAATTGGGTGATAATTTTGAATATATTGGCACAGGAGAAACTTTCTGAATAGAACATCAACATTGTAGTCACTAAGATTAACAGTTAATGAATGGGACCTCATGAAACTGAAAGGCTTCTGTAAGGCAAGGTATACTGTCATTCAAAGCAGCAGCCTTCAGAATAAAAAACATTTTTAGCAACTCCACATCCAATGGATGATTAATATCCACATTATATAATGAACTAAAAATATAGATATCTAGAAAACAAATCATCCAATTTAAAATGGGGCATAAACATAAACAGGAAATTTTCAATAAAGGTGTCTCAAATAGTTGAAAAGCACTGAAAGAAATGTTCAACATCCTTAGCTATCAGGGAAATGCAAATCCAAACTTCTTTGAGATTCTATGTCACTGCTCTCAGAATGGCTAGAATCATTGACACAGGTGACAGCTCATGGTGGAGGAGGTGTGAGATAATGGAACACTCATCCATTGCTGATGGGAATGAAAACTTTTACAGCCATTATGGATATCAACCTGGCAGTTCTTCAGGATGATGGTACTCAATTTACTTCAAGATCCAGATATACCTCTTTGGGACATATACCTAAAGGATGTGTCCTTCATATTATCACTAAGACACTTGATCAACCATGTTCATTACTGATTCAATTCATAATAGCCAGAGATTGGAAGCCAATTAGATATCTCTCAACAGAAGGATGATAAAGAAAATGTGGTTCATTTATATAGTGTAGTACGATTACTCCCCCCTATAAAAAGATTATCTCATGAAATTTGCAGACAACTGGATGGAACTAGAAAAAATCATGGTGTGAGAGGTAACACAGACTCAGAAAGATAAATATCAAATAATCACTTATATGAAAATATAAGCTATGAACTAAATGATGACCAAGTGACAAAGACCCAGTGAGTATAGGTATAGAGGAAGGGACTAGAAGAGAGTGGAATAAAGATATCTGTTGGAGAGAGGAATTTAATGGATTTTATGAGAGGAATAAGTACAGGGAAACAGGAATGGGAGGATAGGTGGGGAGGATAGGAAAAATGGGGTTGAGGAAGGGAATGCATTGAGAAACAGCTAGAGTTGAGGGGCATTTGAGTAGTGGAATGGAACCTAGTGACGTGAAGGTGATCCTCATAAGATTTTCTAATAATGAGGGTGAGAGCATCTCAAATGGTCATCTTTTGTCACCAAATAAAAGCTTCCAGTACAGGGAGTGGGTTACATGCATTTGAGTTGTTAGCCAAATGTATACTCTTCAAGTCTCCATAAAATCCAAACTGCTGCCAAGGGAATAGGCTGTTTTCCACAAACTCACAACAAGACCCCATTATTGAAACACACACACACACACACACACACAAACACACACCTCACCATATAGGGTAAGTCCAACCTGGTGCCCACATAGGAAACTCGCCCTTATATTCTCGTGTCTTTGGTACAGGAAAGTTCTCTGCATGCTACCAAAAGAGAAACATATACCAACATACTCACACACCTTTGAGCTGCAATGCTGTCCTGCCTGAAATATATGCTATAGCAATCAATGCTGGCACAAAGCTTGTGGGAGTAAACAAACAATATGTGATTTGATTTAAGGCGTACTCTATAAGATGAAACCCATAACTGACACTGCTTGGGTTACCAAGAACTAGAGACTAGACAGCCCAGAGACCTAGGATAATGCCACATCTTACTGATATTAAAAGAGGAAGGGGCATGGGAGAATTGGGTGGGTGGGCAGGATTGAGAGGGGATAAAGGAGAGGACTACAGCTAGGATACAAAGTGAATAAATAGCAATAAATAAAAAAAATAAAAAGAACATTAGTAAAGAGCAAAAAAGGGTCTCCACCACTGTCAGAAACAGGTGTGAAACTTCTTAAGTTTACTGTCTAAGAAAAAATATTAACATTTGAGTTGAAACATTGTACCTTCAGCACCAGGCTATTCATGAACATATTTGGGACATCCATTTCATTTTTCAAAATACCAAAAAAGAGTTGTGGTTAACAGACACCTAATTTTGTTCGCTATACTCATAGATCGGTGTCTTATTCAGCCATCATCAGAAAAGCTTCATCCTTCTGCAGTGGGAACAAATGAGAACAAACAGATCTAAATTGTAAATCCTTCCCCTTGCAGCTCACAGAATCCTACGAAAGAGGAGGTGGAAAGAGTATAAGAGAAAGAGGGGATGGAGGACACCAGGGGAACAAGGCTCTCTAAGTCAACTAAGCAAAGCTTATATGAGCTCCCAGGGTCTAACACAGGGAGTACATGGCCTTCCCTAGTGTGTACCAGGTTTTCTGTGTATGTTACAGTTTTCAGATTAGTGATCTTTTGGGCTTTCTGGGTGTGTGAGCGAGTGGATCTCTGATTCTCATGCCTTCTCTTGGGCTCTTTTACCTCTAGGGCTTTACCTTCTCTAACTTTGATGTATTGGTTTCATTTTTAAAATTCTTGTTATATTTTATTATGTTATATTTTGTTGTTATCACTTAGAAACCTGTTCTTTTCAAATAAGAGAAAGAAAGGTAGCACATCTGGAGTGAAATCATAGTAAGGACTAATTGGAAGTAGAGGGAGGAAAACTGTAATTAGGATATATTATATAAGGAAATAATATATTTTCAATAAAAGGGAGAAAAACCAAAAAGCACATTGAGTGTTGGATTTTTGAAAAATGTTTTATTTAATTTCATTTACTTTACATCCCAAGGGTGCCCCATCCATCTACTCTTCCCAGTCCCCTTCTTTCCCCTTGCCCTTCCCCCTTCCTCTCTCCTTTCTCCCTAAAAAAGGAAGCCCACCCCCTTAATAACCCTCCCTGGCACATCAAGTCACATCAGGACTGAACATATTCTCATCCCCTGAGACTAGGCAAGACAGCATTGCCAGAGGGAAGTAATCCAAAAGCAGGCAATAGATTCTATGTTTAACCTTCCCCCTCACCCCAACTCCTCCACTCACCAGGAGACCCACATAAAGACCAAGCCACCCATTGGCCACTTATATTCATGAGGCCTATCAATCCTATTGAGAGAAGCTTTTGTGAATTTGGAAATAAGCTACAATTCAGCTACTTATAAAAGAGAAGGATATACTCAAGAAATATGGCTTCTCCTTTGGAAATTCAATTTCAGAGATTGCAAAATAAAGAATATGATGTTGTGTTTGATCTCTTTGTTTTGGTTGTTTTCATTTGTTTTATTTAGTTTTGGTTTGGGGGTTTGGGGTTTTTAGTTTTTCAAGACATGATTTCTCTGTGTATCTGTGCAGTGCTGGACTTTTATAAACCAGACTGGCCTTGAACTCACAGTGACCTGCCTGCCTCTGCCTTCGCCTCCTGAATGCTGGAATTAAAGTCATGGGACATCACACCTGACCTGATCTTTATGCATTTACATGTTTTGATTTTATTTTATGTACTTGTGATTTCTTTGCATCTAATGAGAGATAGAAAAGGAGTGGGCTTTGATAGAAAGTGATATGGGGAGTAACTGGGAGGGGTAGAGTGAGGAGAAACTGGAAATATTTGCAATAAGGGTATATTATATGAGAAAAACTATAAATAGAAAGGGAAATGAATAAAAATGAGAGACAAAGGAAATTAAATGGTGTGATGTTACTTAGAAATCTTTGAAATTTTAAAATACCTAATCAAGGAAAGAATCAATACCATAAACTGTTGTCTAATGGGAAGCAATAAAATATTTGGAAAGTTTAT
This sequence comes from Pachyuromys duprasi, assembly GCA_028658305.1. NCBI lineage: Eukaryota > Metazoa > Chordata > Mammalia > Rodentia > Muridae > Pachyuromys > Pachyuromys duprasi. Next base: position 13,548 of record JAQQSO010001765.1, read on the forward strand.
ATAAAGTTCTTTTAAAAAGATAGCACAAAGGGAGATCCAAGATGGCTGCCTGGAAAGGACACCGTGTCTGAGGAGTAGGACAGCAGAAACAACACAGTGACCAGGAGACTGAACTCTGGGACCTAAAACACCAGCATTTGTGATTGCCAGGTGAGCAGAACTCCTACGGCGGAAAATCAAGTGGGAAAATCCTAGGGACACCCAGTTATTCCCTGGAAAAATCTCCGGGTGATCTGTGGTGCACAGCTCTGATCTGAATGAGCAGCCACACTGGGCGCCCGCAGCCCCAATACCAGACGGGGTCTCACAGCCTCTGGGCCAGACAGAGGAGGAACCGGATATCATTTTGACTGACCTGCACACTGTGGGTCCGCCAATAACCACCTCAGTCCCTGTGTGAGTCCATGGGCCAGTCAGAAAAAGACCTGTTGGGCATACACCAGGCACACACCAATCACGTCCGCCGGAAACCACCTCAGTCCATGTGTGCGCCTGTGGGTACACGAACCAGACTGAGAGGGCCTAGGAGACCGTTTTGACTGGCCTGCACACTGCAGGGTGCACACTGCTCAGGCCCGCCAGCGACCACCTCAGTCCGTGGGTGTGTGTGTGTGTCCACAGGCAGTTCTGCTTCTACCTGCGGGCATTCCGCAGGTGCATACCAATTGCATCCATCGGAAACACCTCAGACTAGGAGGGCCTAGGAGACAGTTTTAACCAGCTTGCGCGCACAGGTCCGCCAGCAACCACCTCAGTCCGTGTGTGTGTCCACTGGCCGGTCTGAGAAGGCCGTGGGCACCATTTCAGACAGGCCTGCATACAGCAGATGCACACTGCTCAGCAATGCCTGCAACCAATCCAGAACCACTGTGTGTGCCCCAAATATCAGCACAGCCCATGTCCCAGAAGGGGGTGCCAAGACTCTAGTCCAGGGGAGAGCCCTTAGCAGCAAGCCCAAGGCAGAGCTCAGAGCCCCCAGCTGACATCTCAAAACGGGACACTCAGCATCTAGCACAGAGAGAGGAACAAAACCTTCAGACCAGAAGGGTGTCCAGCCTGCAGTGCTCAAAGCTTCTAGCACAGAGCATGAAGCCAGGCACACAGAGCCCACAACAGAGTTCAACTGAGACAACACACACACTAACAAACCACCAGAACTCCCTGATCTTCTTGAAGAATACTCCTGACACAAGAGATTAACAATTCCAGTCTGAAGTTCAGCCTTAAAGCACAAACAGCTCCTTGACTGTATACAAACAAATGCCCAGAAATTGACAAAAGAACTCACCCAACAAAAATCAGGACACCATGGCCCCACCAGAAACACACATAAGCAGTGGAGATTTTAATTCAGCAGAGACACAGGAAAATTATCTTGAAGCTATGATTATGCAGATATTGGAGGAACAAAAAGAG
>JAQQSO010001766.1:0-14962 GCA_028658305.1 Pachyuromys duprasi
CAAAACGCTGTATTCCTATCTTTCCCTTTGTTTACAAAAATGCTAAGTAGACTATCCAAGTGGAAAAACAAACAAAATCAAAACAAATAATGAGAAACGAAAATTCACAGGATCTGTGCCACAAAGTATGCCAGTCCTCCTCAGGCTAACTCATTTGTTTTTGGGCTGCGAAGCCATGTAGAGGGCGATCAGGCAGTAGATGGTCCCTCCTAGCGTCAGAGCCATGGTGGTCCGGTACAGCATTTGGTCAGGAAGGCCTCGTTTCAGGTGGATGGGCACACCATCAGCCTTCTGGAAAGCAAGAACTGACAATGAGCTGGCTAGCAGGAAAAGATTTGACAACAGACTGGAGAAGAAAGTGTGTCTTCCATGAAAACTCCCCGTAAACATAGTATAGTGGGAGCCCGTGATGCACAGAATGGCAAACACCAGCATACTTATTAAAGATGGGAGTTTAAGACTTAGTCTGGAGTCATTCTCTACGCCGGAGTCTGAGGCCACAACATGAGCCAAATCCATGTTTCCTGAGGCCTTCATATATTATGACTCTGCCAAGAGCAAGGCCCTGAGAAACTTTTAAAAAGTAACAAAGCTCAGGCACAGGACTGCCTGAGGGCACCTGCATTTACGCTGGCTCCTGATCCTGGGGACCAGTCACATGAGCCAGTGAACACATGCCAGTCCATTCCTAACCAGCTGCCTTCCTTCCATCAGCTGGCTAAAGCTCTCACACATAAATCCAAGTTTCTAGGACAGTTAATTCATACTGTGGTATTTAATGCATATCCAGACTCCAACAGCCTCTTAAACATTATGTCAGATTTAAAAGACTTACATTGAGCAACATGAAAGTGCTCTATAGCCAGGCCAGGCCGGACCCTGGACGTAATCCTGTGGGGAAGCAACCCTGTAGTGTCAGCTCTGATGGCTCTGGCACTCCCCAGCAGAGCAAGAGCCCGGTGAGGCAGGTCACTCAGCTCTCGGTTGTCTCTAAGTAGAGGCATCATATGAAGTGTCAATTCTAGCTTCTCTCTGCAGATGCCGTACCTAAGTGGGCTCCCCAACTTCCATAAACAGTGCAGTGGACGGTACTACCAAGCAAGCCAGACACAGAGAACCCGGCTGCCAAAAGTCACTGCATAGGGCTGGCAAGAGGGCAGTTCCCACAACCACTGTAATTTCAGCTCCAGGCGCGCGCGCGCGCACACGCGCACACACACACACCACATACACACATTTTTTTAATGTCACTGCATGTGTGACAAACATTAATAGGCACTGGCAGATTCAATGCCATTACATGTATTCCTGTGTTCTCTCAGTGATTATGAGGACCCACAGTGCACGAGCAACCCGAAAATGTGTGCACGGGACATGGCAATGAGGTCAGGAACTGTTATTCCCATCTACCTGTAAAAAGGTTCTATTAGGCAATGGATCAAACTAAAGTCAAGAGTTCTAGGTGAAGAAAAGGAGGCTGGGGAAACAGCATTAAAGTGAACGCAGTTTCAGAAGCTCCCGCCCTGGTACACATACTCGTGTGTCTCAGTTCTCTGTTCCTTCTTCACTTACCTGGAAGAATTTCTGCAGCTCTGGAACTTTGTTCTTCCCAGCATAATCATATGCTGTCACACTGGAGGTCAGTTTGGTCGGTGTGGCAAATATGATGGGCGGTGCTTCTGCGGAAACCGGCTTTAGTCCCTGCAGGAAAGCAAAAGGGAACAGCAAGCCATGAGTGTATCTGGGCAGCTGAGCTAGATGCAGAGGCAGCACTAACTAGAAACAAGGTCTTTGTCACTTGCATTATGGCGCCTTTGGGTGGTTCTCAACCCTCTGACGAAACACCCTTATGCTTTCCCAAAGCAAACTGTCAAGAACTCTACCAGTGAGGTAGAAAGATAAGAAAAGGCCAATGTGAGCTTCAAGAAGTACTGTGTATACAAGGCCCTTGATGTCTCTTCTCCTCAGCTGTCTGAACTGATGTGCTAACACAGAGATAGCTAAGTCAGTAACGTGCCCGTGCTTGTAAAGGGGCCTGAGCTCACTCCCAAGCACCAAGTGTGAGGCTAGTGTGGAGGCATCAGCTTGTAATCTCAACACTGGGAGGCAGAGTGGAAATAGGACATCCCTGGGAGTCACCTAGCCTAACTGAGAATCCCAGGGCCCAGTGAATACCTAAGGTGGATGGCTCCTGAGAACTAGGTTGGCCACATGCACAGAACCCTGGTGCAAAAGACTATCCACATTAGCCAGGTGGCGGCGGCAATGCCTTTAACCCCAGCATTGAGAAGGCAGAGGCAGGCAGATCTCGGAGTTCAAGGACAGCCCAGTCTACAGAGCAGGTTCCAGGACAGCCAAGACTACACAGAGAGCCTGTCTCAAGCCAAAAAGACCACACATTACATGATTCCGTTAACAGCAGTTCAGAATACAGAACTCCAACAACAAAAGTACATTACTGGCTGTTTAGCGCAGGAGTGGGAGAGGCTGCTAGTTGAGGACAGCTTTCTTTTTTTTTACTTTTTTATTTTTTTATATTAATCACAGGTTATGTACGACAGTTTTCTTTTTAAAGTTATGTAATTGTTCAAAAATTAACTGTGGGGGCTGGAGAGAAGGCTAAGCCATTAAGAACATTGATTGCTTTTGTAGAGGACACAAGTTCAGTTCCCAGCACCCATGTGGGGCAGCTCACAACCACCTGAAACTCTAGCTCCGGGGGACCTTATATTTCTCAACTCTACAGGCACCCAAACACAGGTGTATGCACCCACACATGGGGATAACAATGTTAAAAACAATAAAAATAAATCTTTTTATTTTTTTAGAGTGGCTCAGAATTTGAGCTAGCCTTTCTATACAGAGTCTTATTATTACTTAGTAGCCTCCACTGACCAGGAGCTCCTATGTAGACCAGGTCAGCTTTGAACTTAATGAGAGCCACAAGCCTCTTCCTGAGTGCTGGGATTAAAGGCTGCCTTGCTGTTTTCAAAGAACCTAAGGGCAGGGTTGAGGATGTAGCTCATAGCAAAGTCCCTGCACAGCATGTGCAGCACCAGCGCCACAAAAACAACAAACCAAAAACTGAAGGGAACTGTTTTGTTTTTTATCTGAAGGCATAAAGCTGCAAAGCAACATATACAAAGGGATCTCTATAACAATACTGTATACTAAAGTCGAAGTGTTACAAGCCAGTAAAATTATCCCTTTAAATTCTAACTAGAAAAAAATAAAATTTTAGATTTGTAACTGACAAGCTCTAGAGATAGATATTTAAAACACCAATGCATTACAATATAAATATATTGTATATATGTAAAAAACATTAATGCTGTCCCCATCAACCATGCAAGAGGATTACTGGAACCCGAAACCAAATGAACAAGGTACTAAGGTAGAGCTGGTCTGGTAGAGAATGGCCTGTCTGGGATAAGGCATCTCATCTCCTTCTACAGATCTGACCATCACTTACTCTATACCAGACATGCACAAGAATATCAGCTACCTCAACAGTTTTAAATAATCCCAATCATTATAACAATTCAGAACAGACTTTTACAACTATGTCTTATTTCAGTATCTTACCCCATCAATTCTGAATTTTCTATTCTCCCCAATGAGGCTCGCCTGTTTTTACCATGCAATACATTCATAGAACAGTTTGTTAGCCTGCAGTCCAAAGAATGGGTAGGATGATACTTCACCTCCCTGTCCTCACAATAAATCACCAAACAACTTTAAAGTAGTCAACAGCCACGCAATGTTTCCTGGCAGAGATAGCTAAACAGTACTGGGTTACTGAAAAGCTGGGTAGATCAGGAACCAGCTCTTCATGCATGTATGACAATGCACCGTGTGACTACAGCACCAGAGGAAAATAGAAGAAAGCATGGGATCCCCTGGAGTCACAGATGCTAAGGATGAGCAGGGGTCCTCTGAAAGGTCAGTGCTCTCAGCTGCTCCAGATCCTGGAACTACTCTCTCTCTCTACACCTTCATAACCTTTTCAGTACCTGACCTGTCTCCACCTCTCCATACTAGCACAACATCCTGGATTCAACAGCCTCCTAACTGCTCTTTCTGCTTCCACATTTGCTGCCTGACAGTCTACTCGGTGGCTGTTAAAACTGAAGGCACTGCTCTGAAGACTCAAGCTCTCCGAGATGCCTGTTTTGCAAAACAAAACCCCAAGTTCTAGGCCCTGTGGTGGTGCATGCCCTTTATCCCAGCACTTGGGAGGCAGAGGCAGGTGGATCTCTTAGGTTGAGGCCAGCCAGGTCTACAGAGCAAGTAGTTGCAGGACAGTCAGGGCTACACAAAGAAACTCTGTCTCGAAAACCCAAAACAAACATACAAAAAAACCCCAAGTTCTGCAGTGCTGCAAGGAGCACCCTTCTCTTAACTCCCCTAATTCAGGCCCTTCCTCCTTGAACTACACCCCACCTCCTTCAAATAGCCCCATAAGACTCCCTGACTCTAAGCATATCCCTTTGCCTGGAATGGTCTTCAGATTTCTACATAGCTTGTACTTTCTTACATCACCTCAGGGAAACTTTTCCTAAAAAAGCTTTTTCCCCCCCTTGGTTTTTAAGACAGGTTCATATATCCTGAGCTGACCTTTAACTCACTTGTAGCCCAGGCTGGCCTTGACCTCCTGGTCCTCCTACCTCTGCCTCCCAAGTGATAGGATTAAAGTAGCACACCACACGGTGGACCAAAGTCCACTAACTGGCACCAGAAAGCAGAGCTTCCCCTCCTGGGCAAGGGGAAACTCCTATAAGAGTCATTAAAATAAGTGAAATCAGGCTTTACTTTTTTTTTTAATGCTGGGTATTGAACTCTGAGCCTTATCCATGCTAGGTCAGTGCTCTACCACTGAGCTATATCTTCAGGCTTTACTCTGTTTGTTTGTTCTTGTTTTCTCAAGACAGAGTTCTGTGTAGCCCTGGCTGTCCTGGACTCTGATTTGCAGACCAGGCTGGCCTCAAACTCACAGAGATCTGCTGCCTCTGCCTGCCCGAGTGCTGGGATCACAGGTGTGTGCCACTGGGTACGGCCAGGCTTTACTTTTTAACATTGATTCTGAAATTACTCCCTACCTCTGTAAGTTTAGACACTTAAATTCTGCCTGTTTAATTGCTAAAAAACAGGGAAGAAATGTGTCCTGGAGATTGAAGAATACAAGAATGCGAAACAATATCTCTACCAGGACACTGCAACTACTCCAAATTCTGTTTTGCTTATTTGTTTGTTTTTGTTGTTGTTTTCAAGACACAGTTTCTCTGTGTAGCCCTGCCTGTCCTGGAAGGCTGTAGACCAGGCTGGCTCAGAAATCTGCCTGCCTCTGCTGGGATTAAAGGTGTTTGCCACCATTGCCAGGCTATGTTTTGCTTTTTTAAGATAGGGTCTCACGAAGCTCAGGCTGGTCTAGAACTTAATCTGTAGCCAAGGATAAACTTGAACTCCTGATTCTCTGGCTTCTACCTCCCATGCTGGGATTATTCAGCTGTGCCAGGACACTGGGCTCAATTACTAAAGAAACGATACGGTTCATTAAGTACCGTGTGAGCAGCAGTGGGATTGGCAGTGCTGGTGTACTGCCTTGTCCAGCTCAATTTAAAAAAAAAAAGAATTTATTTTATTATTTTTTAAAGATTTTTTTATTATTTATACACCAGTCTTCCTAGATACCAGATCTTACTAGAGATGGTTCTGAGCCACCATGTGGTTGCTGGGAATTGAACTCAGGACCTTCGGAAGAACAGCGAGTGTTCTTAACCTCTGAGTCATCTCTCCAGCCCCAAGAATGTATTTTAAAGTATCTGTATTTTATGCGTCTATGGAGCAAGGGGTGGCACCTCTGTGTATGTGAATGCAGGTGTCTGAGGAGCCCTGAGGAGAGCATCATATCCCTGAAGTTGGAGTTACAGGTAGGTGTAAGCCAATGGACTAGACTACTGGCAACCAAACTTAGGTCCCCTGAAAAAGCAGTAGTGGTAATTAATGAAACAGCCCTCTCTAGCTGAAACGTTTAAAGACAAAAAGCAAACCTGATTTTCTTCCTAAAGCTGACTGGTTCAGCATCTTCTTCTACCTTTTTGGTTTAAGGAGGAGGGTGGAATTTTAAAAAAATGTTTCTAGCGGAGGCTGAGGACCTCATATGGTGGCTCACAGAAGCATCCTTAGCTCTAGTTCCAGGGGACCAATCCCTTCTTCTGACTTCTGTGGACACTAGAGATGCAGGCAGTGCACATACGTGAATGCAGGTAAACCACTTAATAACATAAAATAGTACTTCAATGTTAGAAACCTATCAAACCTCTGGTTTATGACTGGAAACCAGATTAAATCTTCAGTGACTCAAATCATGTCTAACTGCAGCTGGACATCCTCACCACGCCCCTCTGCCACCTCACACTCTGAATGCCTACAATTCACTATCAATCCTGTCAGGAGCTCCAGTCTCCATGGAGAGCACTGCCTGTCTCGCATTTCCACGTCAGCTTGGATACTCCTTCCTGATCCCCAGCATGCTACTCATCAGTCAGTTGGCATATTCCACAACTTTCTGCGTCAATCTTCCATTCATTTCTTACACAATTTGGTTATTTTACCATAGGCCCCTCCTGATTCCCCTCCACAGCCAAAGTTACTGACCCAAAGACCCTCCTCCATCTCTCCTCCCTCATCTCCCCAATGGACTAACATTCTGATATCAAGACTAGAATTGCCAGGACATACAGTAAAACTATATTCCCTTTCTAAGAAACTACCTGTGTTAGCTACACGACACAAGCTGCCAACTGGACACAAGCTAGTTATCCGTGCAATTCTCAATTAAGAACCCCCCCCACACACACACACACACACTGGCCTGTGGGTAGGGCCACTCCTGGGTTGGTGGTCCTCAATGAAATAAGAAAGCAGGCTGGGCAAGGCAGGAGTAGTGTTCCTGTACGGCCTCTGCTTCAATTCCTACTCTGATTCACTCAGTGTAACTGGAGAGTTGGAAGACAAACCCTTTCCTCTCCAAGTTGCTTTTGGTCATGCTTTTGATCACAGCAAGAAATACCCCAGGACACTACCAAATTGCATTCCGATGTGGGCACACCATTTTAAATTTCACTCCAACAATGTAGCAGGTCTCTGAATCCTCTGTATCTTCATTTCTACAAGCTCCAGGCTGTCTTTCTGGTTACAGGCATTCTGGCAGACATGAAGTGATATTTCGCTGCAGTCTTCTTTTGCTTTTCCCTACTGACTAATAGAGTCAAGTACCTTTTTGTGTACCTCAACTTATTTGTGGCACACATTCCAAAAGTGGCTTTTAATCAGCCACTAGAGTACTCTCTGAACAATTACAACTCTGCTACTGTTACAGAAGTAGCATTCCCATATTTGGTTATTTAATGCATGCTACTTATTCACTTTATGTAATGTTGAATGTTACAAATATTTTCATTTTACAGTGCACCGTGTCCAAGAAAACAAAATACTACCAATTATCAGAATCAGAGCAGTCGGGGAGAGAGCTTGTGTGTGTTGGGGGGGGGGCGGTCACTCCAAATATGCTACAGCAGGCAGAGGAGCGATCCTCATGAAGCAAGAAGAGAATCCAGTTCTGGTGTTGGTTTAGACTTCTGGAGTCTGACCCTGAACAGTTTATATTTGACATATTTAAACACAGTACAACTTCAGTAAGAAGTTTTCTCTTGACAATTATGATAACAAAGCTTAAGGCATGAGTACACTGAAATTCCTTAAGTACACATTTTTAGCAAAGTATGACCTCTTCCATAAGAATGAGTTCTACTGACCAAGAAACAGTGCTCAGATGTCTGGGATAGATACAGTATTCTGGGTACCTAGGGGTGAAGCCTGGGCCTTCAAAAGATCACCAGGTTACTAAATACATCCAGCCCAGCTTTCCAGGTAGAAATGGGTATAAACCCCTTCTGTTGCAGAGAAAAGCATGTCAGCTTAACATTGCTGTTTTCTCTAGTGCTGTCTGTGGGCACAAGCCTCTGCAGGCGCTGCCACAGTCACTCCGAATCTACAATTCATATAATGCCTATCCAAAACTGCTTCCTTCAACACTGCCTGGGAATCTTTTGATGAGCTAAAGCATAGCTTGGTGCTAAAGCACTTGTCTAGCATATACAAACTCTTCAGCTCAATCTCCCCAACCATAAGAATAAAAGCTTTAAGTAACTTACAAATTCTAACACTAGTGTGAAATCTAATTCAAGGGAAGCCAAAAAAATCTGAAAGCCCTGTCTATATTAAGGGTGTCTTTATATAATCCCTGCTCTGAATGTCAATTTTATTTCAATGTCACTTAGTCAAATTTTTACTTTCTTCTTCTAAGCAACAAACTTAGGTTACGCTTGAGCAGTGCTGCAGCAGCTGAGAGCACCGGCTGCTCTCTGGGGAGAACCCAGGTTCAATTCCCAGCACCCACACAGCGGCTCACAGCTGGCTGTTAACTCCAGTTCCAGGGGATTCAGAAACTCTTCTGGTCTCTGTAGGCCCTAGGCATGCACATGGGCACACTTTCATGCAGACAAAACATTCATAAACATAAAAAATTAAATAACCTCATTTCAAAAAGCACATCTACAATTATCACAAAAACCCCTGTGACATACATTCAGACATGGAACATGAAAGAACCTCAAAAGTACATAAAGTAAGGCTTACACGGGAGAATATATGTTGTGGGGTTTACAGGGGGTTCAAAAACAGGCAAAACTGTTTATACTAATAAATGTCAAAACAGGAAGGCAGACAGGGATTTTTGAATAAAGAGCATGTAAGACCTTCCTAAAGGTGGTATAATGAATGATCTGCATACTAATAATGGAGTGGGTTACAGGGCATGTGCATGCTAAAACTTGCCTAACCATAATACACTATCTCTTACAAACTGAAAATACACTATAGAAGATACAAGAGAAATAACCATTTCCCCACATTTTCTGTACAAGGAACCAATCAACATACTGGCAGTTCTTTCCTTACAACTCATTACACTGAGTTTTCGTGACACCACACCAGTTCCCCTTCTATTCTTGGATGGTTGAGTGAATTGTCCTCATTTCCCTTCACAGTTTTATAACATTATCTCTCTCTCTCTTTTTCTTTTCTGTTTTTGTCTACGTACTTTCTGAATGATCTCTCCATCACCAAAGGCCTACTGCCAATCACAGGCTGAAAACAGCCAGTTCTATTAAACATCATATTCATAAACTCAGTTGCTACCAGATGCAACATATCCTCAAAAGCTGAACATGTAAAAACTCTTGAGACTTTTCTCCTCGTCCTCCCCTAAAAGCAAACTCAGCCCTTCTTGACCTACTTTATCCTGAATGCACATCTAATCTTGGATTGAAATCATACTTGTTAGGCAAGATAGAGTGTCCCATAGTGGTAGAAAAGAGACAATAACAGAGTATCTTTTACAGCTCATAAGGGTCACTTACTATTCTAGTCAGGCTTTTCCAGCTTCGTGTTCCACCAAGCCTCACACACTACTGAGTAATGATTCAGCTTCAGCTTCTGGAGAATATATAGGATTTATCCAGCACCAACCATCTGCCAGAAAAAGCTGCTCGTTTGACATATCCGGTATTTACCCCAATTAATGCTGCCCTGAACCAGAAAGGGCTCACAACAAAAAGTAACAGTCAAGGTCAAAATTAAGGCTGCTAAATTCAGTACTAACACAGTACGAATGGAACTCTGATAAACCACATTTTCAAACAGAGGCTGGAGACGGAAACGCCACTGGTAGGCTCTAAGTGGAACCTGAATAATGTCAGATCGCCCAATGGTCTCCGTCTGGCTATTTTATAATTAACAAGAGTGTAAACTTCTTTGGGTGTCACGTCCCACACTTTCCCGAGTATCGGAAGTCATCCAGGCCTTATGAGCAAGCGTCTCAATCCCCTCTCCCCACTCTTCCATTTGGTAGCTGGGTGAAGCTGCTTTCTGGGCTGACAAGGGAAAGCCACAAAGGCCACCTCAACGAGGGAGAGCTGAAGCGCAATCCAGGTAAGCCACAGTCGGCGCCCCACAGACTGCACGGGAAATCCATCTTAAGCAGCGCCCTCAGAGGTCACCTTGACCCCCGAAGGGTATCAGACCGAACTTCCGTGCCATGCAAACCTTGCTTTAGGGTGCCCTACACATAGAGAAGCCTCGGCGGCTGCTGTGAAGCCTGTGTGGTAGGACACCAGGGGACACGAACAACCCTCTCCCGGCTCGGACCCCGCGACTGCTTGCCTCGGGCCGCCGTTCTCCCGCCCAAGGCGGCGCGGCACAATCCGTACCTGCGGACTATAGGCTTCCGAAGCCCAAGCTCCAGCCAGTTTCTGCGTGAAACCGCTGAACTTGTAGTACATGTCGGCTAAGCGCGGCTGCACACCACCGCTGCCTGTGCGACCGCCCTAGAGAAGGACCCGGCTTTCCCTTTGGCCCGTTTAAGCTCAGCGGAAGGACCCCGATCCAGGATGAGGACTGTCTAGGGAGCGCCTGACTTAAAACACGCCTCTTAAGCCGCGTCAGGAAAACAAATCGTGTCCTCAAGACCTGGAAATGAAAACCAGCCGTAAAGAACATGGGAAGAGGCTGTTGTGAGGCTCTCCGAAAACTCAGGCTTCCCTATGCCGCCCATTTAGATGCGGGCATAGAGAAGACGCCTTGACAAATGCACAAGCGTCCTGCGGACCAAGCAGGCGGCTGAGACGGCACCAGGGTCGGCCAGGGAGGGGCGGGGGCGGGGCCTGGAACGGGGGCGGGGCCTGGAACGGGGGCGGGGCCGGCGCGGGGGCGGGGCCTGGGCCGTCGATCCCTTTCCGTCCTGGCGCTGGCCTGTTTGAGGGTTATTTAGTATCTGTAGCGGGGTCTTTAGTACCAAGGGTTATTAGGAATTTCACCTCAATTAATATATAGAGAAGCTTTTTGGAGCCGGCCGTGAGTGCAACGCCTGTAAGCGAAATCCTGTCTCAATGCCAAGAAAAGTGATAGGAAAGGAGAGGGAGAGATAGAAGAGGAGAGAGGGAAGAAAAGAGAGGGGAGGGAGGGAAGTAGAAAGAGAGGAGGGGGAGGGGAGGCGTCTCTAGTCCTTGTGCAGAGGGCATACAATTAACCTCAACTTAAGGCAACCGTGTGCACATTTCGCTGCTTTTCTTTTTTTCCTTTTCTTTTGGTTTTTCGAGACAGGGTTTCTCAGTGTAGCCTTGATTGACCTAGATTTGCTTTGTAGACCAGGCTAACTTTGAACTCAACAAAGATCTGCCTGCCTCTGCGTGCCCCCGAGCCCGGTTTAGTTTGTAGCTTTTGAGTGTGAAATTTTACTGCCATCTGCATTTGTGGGGATCGGTTGCTCATGTCTTTCCTGGCCCCCGTTCTTGAGGAAAACACCTGCAGGGGCGGTGACTGGGAATGCTTGTGAAATCTCTACCTTCTGCTTGAATGGTGCGCAGTTGCAGCTTTTTGCTCACAGTAGTACACAGTACAAGGTAGAACAGGTTTAAGTTTCCACTGTGTGTCAAATACTGTGTAAAAGGAGTGTGCTGGTTTCTAATTCTCCTGGGATGGAACAAGCTTTTAGTTCTATCGTTTAGCCAGAGGGTTTTGCACACACACTACAGTTTTATGTATGCTACATTTTAAATGTAAGTTGTCTAATGGATAGATAATGCTAAGCTTAAAACACTATTTTCTATAAATGTTACTGAATCCTCACAACAACCCTAAATAGATGCTATGACCATCTCTATTTTATAGCACAGGATAATGAGGCCCAGAAAAATGAAGCAGCTTGGTAATGCCAGCAATTAGTAGCAGATTTAGTTATCAGACTCAAGAGCCTGTCTTTTAAGCACTGTAGTGCAGATAAATAGGGTTAGACCCATCCTAAGAAGAAAAGAATCAAGGTTGATAAGCTAATCCAAAGTTACCTCTTGTCTAGGTTTTTCTGTTGCTGCAACAAAACACCATGACCAAAAAGCAAGTTGGGAAGGAAAGAGTTTATTTGGCTTACATGTCCATATTGCTGTTCACCACCAAAGGAAGTCAGACAGGAATTCAAACAGGAGGCAGCAGCTGAGGCAGGGGCCGTGGAGGGATACTGCTTATTGGCTTGCTTCACATGGCTTGCTCAGCCTGCTTTCTTATAGAACCCAGGACCACCAGCCCATGGATGGCACCACCCACAGTGGGCTGGGCCCTCCCCCATCAGTCACCTAGTTAAGAAACTGCCTTACAGCTGGATCTTATGGAGACATTTTCTTAATCGAAGTTCCCTCCTTACAGATAACTTTATGTGTCAACTTGACATAAGGCTAACCAGCACACTGCCTTTACAAAGTCATGGTACAATGTAAAAAAACGCACCAACAAACTTGGCAATTTTGATTTCAGTTCCAGTTTCTCCACAGCTGAATGATTTTGAGTCTTATGACCCCTTTTGGAACCTCATTCACCCCTTTAGTGAAGGAATCGTCATCATTATCGTGTCTTCTTTCCTCATGGTCAGAGACTCAACCATTCAGGAAATTATAAAGCTTATGCTAAGTTCATGACCTGGCCTTTTATTCCTTTCCCTTTTCCACAGTACTTGGCTGCAGATGAGAAGCTTAATTAACACAGCCATAGCTTGGTTATTCTAATTCAGTGGTTCTCAACATTCCTGATGCAGCTGACTCTTTAATACAGTTCCTCACGTGGTTGTGAACCCCAAGCATGAAGTTATTTTCATTGCCACTCCATAACTAATTTTGCTACTGTTATGAATCAAAATGTAAATATCTGATATGAGACACCCTCCCCCAGGAGACTCGACTCACAAGTTGAGAACCGCTGCTCTAATTCATTTTAAATTAATCAAATGCTGGAATTTATCCTATGGAAAAATAATAAGCTTGCTAGCAAATACTAGGTGTTAGGAAAGGTTTTTTTTTTCTCTAGGTTTATATGGAAAAAGAAAAGTGAATGGTTTGGGAGAGCTCCCATCTTCCCATATCTTCTGGACATATTTTGGAAGTAGGAGAGAATGTTCCCCAACTTCTGGCAGCATGAAGGTGTAGCAGCTTCTTGAAGTATAAAGGTGCCTGTCAACACTGGTTATTTTCTTAAAGCCCTTGCCTTCTGATTTTAGATCCTGCAAGACATAAATTAAGAATCCTGAAAATGTTACAACAGCCGGGCTGTTCAGTGGGAGATAAAATGTCAGTAGCAGAGTGTGGGCTGGGATGTCACATGGAGTGGCTGATCGTGGAAAGATTTTTGTCTCATTTCCCAAATAAAATGCAGCACACCCTGACAGTACTAAGGCACATTTTCCTCATTCGTATCTGTGCATCCCACCCAACATCAGACATGTTCATTTTTTTTTTTTAATCAGGGTGCCTTCAGGGGAAGTGACCAGGCCTCAGAAGGGGAAAAGAGCTTGCCAAATGCTGAATGAAGTGAGTGAGTGCAGATGCCAGTTGGAAGGATGGCTGGTGAATCAGAAAGAAATGCTGCTTCTCCTTTTGTGAGGGCTGTGAGCTAATGGCCTCTGGCGGGCCACTCTATGAAAGCATTTAGGCCATGGATGAGAAGCCAATGCAATTTTTGAATTGAGTTATGCTCAACATAGATAGGAACTGGCTATGAAATAATTCTTAACTTTTAATTCTCTAATTTTCCTAGAATTGGCTCTTTTTTCTTCTTTAATTGACACATGATAGGTAAGGCTGAGCTAAAACACTTAGGCCCCTTAACAGTTGAGGTGATTCTGACTCCTCTTTTGGAAATCTTCTAGTTTTCCTTGTTTCCACAGGGTTCATATATTACCTGCTCTGGTGTGAACTGTTAGAAGCAGAAATCCAAGGTTGTTTTGATAAGCATCTGTCTTAGGGATATTTACCATGAAGAAGTGATGTTCAGGGCAGAGACTCAAAGAAGACCCGCCTTTCCTTGCTTTATTGCTTATTTTGTGGCCAATGTGTGCAGCTGGGCTGTGGCCATTCTGAGGCTCTGTCCCTGATGGGGAGTGGGGTAGGCCAGCTGTGGTATCACAGTGATATGATACTTTTCCAACTGTGACTTATGTCTATCATCCTTGGCAATAAATAAATAAACATGCATGGGGGGGGGTAGAGGGAATACATTTTCCCAAAGTCTGATATTTAAATCTGCTGCTGCAAAAAAAAAAAAAAAAATCTCTGGCAAAGCTCTAGAAAGCCAAGCTGAGGACTAAACTCACTTTATGATACTTATGGTGACATGCTGTGCAATTATTTGGCAATTTTCATGTGGAAGAAAACCCAGCTGTCATCTCTTATTACTTTTTTGTCAAATAAACCCCTTAACTGGTGTGGGGATTTTTGTCTTCACAACCTAAAATCTAGGATTCTATTGATACTTAAAACAGCCCTTCACAGAAACCTGGCAGATCAATAGCAAGGAGTGGAGGTTCCTCGTGGCACATTTCTAGCCCAAAGGACAGAGAAATGGCAGGCAGCTGGGAATGCAGTTGCTGGGACATCTTTATTGCAGTTTGGGATGAACATATTGACATCAACTGCATACTCTGACCTTCTCAGTGTTGAATGTCAATATGGTGCACAGAGCTGCCTCTACTTTGCCTGCCTGCCTCCCTTACAAGCAAGTCAAAAGCGCATCCAGGGAGATTATGGATTTAACTCAAGTTTGACACATCGCATTTCATTTCACTGGTAAAGAAAGGCTGAGGTGTGACTCATAATTTATTTTAAATCATTTTAAATATACTTAATTATGCACAGAAAAAAGTTGAGCTCCAGAACAAGACTCATGCTACTTTACATTAAATCATCTATAAAAATACAGCATGTGCAATGTTCTGTCCATAGAATGGAAGGGAGCCAGTGGCCTTCCTTAGCTTGGAGGTGACAGAGGGGTGCTTGTAATCCCTGAGCACCCTTGCTTTCTG
>JAQQSO010001767.1:0-14962 GCA_028658305.1 Pachyuromys duprasi
AATTAGATTTTGATATGGCCGTCTATACTCAAGTAAATACTGCTGCCCAAAAAGCCTGGAATAAACTTCCACAAGCAGGTGGACAGGTGGAGGATTTGTCTAAAATCTGTCAGAGACCTGATGAGTTATTTCAAGATTTTGTGGCAAGATTAATGCAAGCAGCAAACAGACTTATAAGTGATGAAAATTCTGGTTTATTATTAGCAAAACAATTGGCTTATGAGAATGCTAACAGTGCTTGCCGAGCTGCCTTGAGACCCTTTAGAAAGAAAGGAGATATTTCTGACTATATCAGATTATGCTCAGACATTGGACAATCTTATACTCAAGAAATAGCTATGGCTGCGGCCTTACAAGAAAAGGCTATTAAAGAGACGTTGTTTCAGCAACAAAAAGGCCCAAAGAATGGGGTGTGTGGAAGTTGTTTTAATTGTGGACAAATGGGACATCTAAGAAAAAATTGTCCTAATGCTAGTAAGAGAAGCGGGAGTCAAAAAGAACCTGGTCTATGCCCAAGATGTAAGAGAGGAAAGCATTGGGCTAATGACTGTAAGTCAAAAGTAGACGCTGCAGGAAATCCTTTACTGCAGGGAAACTGGAAAAGGGGCCCACCCCAGGCCCCGCAGCAAATTTATGGGGCAGTACAGAACATGGTCCCTCAGCAAGGAAATCCATTCAGGACCTCTGTAGAGCAACCACAGGTAGCGGAGGACTGGACCTCAGTTCCTCCGTCTCCACAGTATTAACTCCTGAAATGGGGATGCAGGCCCTACCTACAGGAGTTTATGGTCCACTACCTAGAGGAACTGTGGGATTATTATTAGGAAAAAGTAATGCTATTATGCAGGGAATTTCAATAGCTCCTTGGGTAATGGATGCTGATTTTGAAGGAGAGATAAAAATTATGACACACTCTCCAAATGGAATTTAAGTAATAAATCAAGGTCAAAGATTAGCTCAATTAGTATTGCTCCCCCATGTTCAGACAAAAAAAAAATGCAAGTAAAAAGGATAGGAGAGGAGACGCAGGTTTTGGATCCTCTGATACTTATTGGCTACAAGCTATCTGTCCCTATCGACCTGAACTAGTGTTACAAATTAATGGAAGAAAATTTACGGGGATACTGGATACAGGAGCTGATGTCTCTGTCTTAACTGCTGATCAATGGCCTGTACATTGGCCTAAACAATCCTCTATTACAGAGTTACAAGGAATAGGACAAAGCCAATGTCCTGAACAAAGTAGTAATGAGTTAACGTGGAAAGATGAAGAAGGACATGAAGGAACTTTTAAGCCATACATTGTTCCCAGCCTTCCTGTTAATCTGTGGGGTAGAGATGTAATGAGTAACATGGGTGTGTGTCTTTATAGCCCTAGTAATGTAGGACAATTACCAAATTCCAGATTAGAAAAATATGGACAAGGCATAACTCAGCCATTAATACCTGCCCCAAGTAAATTTAAAACGGGGTTAGGTCATTTTTAGGGGAGGTCACTGAACAACCTGTACCCCATGCAGATCCAATAATTTGGAAAACGGATGATCCTGTGTGGGTGGATCAGTGGCCTCTATCTCTTGAGAAAATTATAGACGCCGAGCAGTTAGTACAGGAACAGCTTGATAGCGGTCGTGTTGCTCTATGGAACTCTCCATGGAATTCCCCTATCTTTGTAATAAAAAAGAAATCCATAACCTACTTTTGCCTATTTACGTGTGTTTCAGTGTCCTGCCAGACACAGATGTTCCTATAGCCACAACAGTGCCAAAGCAGCTACAAGTGTTCAACCCTGACCTCACAGACTTCCAACAAGCTGGACCTGTACTTTCCCTCCCAGCCGTGGATGTTTTCACAGATCCTGGACAGTATCAAAACAGCCTATTCTTACTGGACTTAGCCAGCATTTCAGCCTTATTGATCCCCCTACAGCGACCCCAGTGTCAGCAGGAAGTAGTCAGAAGAGAATCTATGCCCGTCACTCACTTATTATTAACAAAAGGCTGGAATGCTGTGCTTCAGGACCAGGACAAGCAGTTCCAGGTTCTCCCAGCATTCCTCAGTCCCTACTTGCTGCCTTGAATGGCTGACAACTCTCTACTGACAAAACTCAACCCTAAATTTTCCAGGGCAGAGGCTTCTCTTCCTCCTCTTGACTATGTAATCTGACCATTTTTGCTCCTATAAATTTTCTCTCTCATAACCCCTTATATGACAACTAAGAGCTGCTTCCAATGAATCTAGACTTATATACTTTAACTTGCCTTGCATGAAAAGCAGCCCAAGTTCCTCACTTTTTAATTATAGAAAAAGGGAGAAATGTTAGTATTCTGAAACAACCTGTTTCTGGGTTACCTAGCAATTTATGACATCATCTTGTGTCACCCAGCCAGGTCGCCACACCTGGGGGACATGGTTAGTGATCACCTGACCTTAAAAGGGACAACTGGACATATGTTCTCTCTCTTCCTCTCTTCCTCTTCCTCTTCCTCTTGCTTTCTCTCTCTTGGTCTCTTTCTCTCTCTCTATCGGGGCGCCCCCCCGTTTTCTTTCTCCCTTTATCTCTCTCTTCCCCCCATCATGGCTGGCTCTCCCTGCTCTCCCTCTCTTATATCCACCCCAATAAACATCTTTCCTATAAAAGCTGTTGTAAGCCTCTCTTATTTATAAATTAATACTGACACGTACTTGCCTGTACTTCGTTCCAAGCAAGTTCTCTGCTTTTGTGTTCTTACTATGAAAACACTTATATGCACTTCTCTCTACCACGCAGAACTAACAGTTTTTGAGATTACTTTTTAACTTTGTTCATTTACACGTGTACGTATTTTTCTGTACTTAGTTCACAACAACAGGAAAACTCACATCCAGGCACACAATCACAGTCAGCCACACTCACAACCAGGCAAACACGCACACCGGGCACACACTCACACCCTGTTACACTCACACCCTCTCACACTCACACCTGGGCTCACACTAACACCTGGGCACACTCACACACATGCACAGACACACCTGGTGAAACTCACACAGCAGGGCACACTCACACCGAGGCACACTCACACCCGTGCACTCACATGCACACGTGGGCACACAAGCACACACTGGGACCCTCACACACCCAGGTAAACACTCACACCCAGGCACAAACTCATATCCAGTTACAGGCACACTCACACATATGTTCACTCATACCTGGTCACACTCAAGCCAGGTACACTCACAACCAGGAACACTCACTCCAGGCCACACACTCACACCCGGACTCCCTCACACTGGGGCACAAAATCAAACATGCGCACTCATACCTGGTCGCACTCATACCTGGTTATACACACCCAGGCACACACTCACACCCGGGCATACTCACACACATGCACACTCATACCAGGTCACACTCACACACCTGGACACACACTCAGACCTGGGCACACTCACACCAGTCACAGTCACACCCGGGCATACACTCACACCCGGACACACTCACACCCAGGCACACACAAACTGGTCACACTCACACATGGGCATACACACACCTGGGCATACACACCTGGACACACAGTCACAACCGGGCACACTCACAACCGGGCACACTCAAAAGGGCACACAGTCACACCCGGACACACTCACACACATGCACACTCATACCCAGTCACATTTATTCCCTGGGCACACGCAAACGGGCACACACTCACACCAGGGCATACTCACACACATGCACATTCATACCTGGTCACACTCACACACCTGGGCAAAAACTCACAACTGGGCACACACTCACACCCAGGTGCACACTCGCACCCGGGCACACACTCACTACTGGGCACACTCACACACATGCACACTCAAAACAGGTCACACTCACACACAGGGCACACATTCACTCCAGGGCACACTCACACCTGGGCACACACTCAAACCCAGGCACACTCACACCCGGGCACACCCACACCAGGTCACAGTCGCACACGGGCACACTCACACACATGCACAATCAAATCGGGTCACAGTCACACACCAGTGAACATACTCACACACAGGCACACTTACACCCAACACAGTTACACCCAGACACACATTTGCACATGGGAACATCACACACCAGGGCACACTCACTGCCATGCACTTACTCATAAGAGGTCACACTCACACAGGGACAAACATTCAAACCCAGGCACACTCACACTCGGGCACACACTCACACACGGTAACACTCAACCCGGGCACACTCAAATCCATAAACACTCACACCGGGTCACACTCACACACGGGGACACTCAAACACGGGCACACTCACACACCCAGACACACATTAACACACGGGCACAATGACATAGGGCACACTCACACCCCACCACACACTCACACCTGGGCTTCCTGATATTCATGCACAGCCACACCAGGTTACACTCACACACGGGCACACTCACACCCGGACACACATTCACACCCGGTCATACTCATAACCAGAACACACTGACTACCGGGCACACACAGGCATACACTCACACGTGGGCAAACTCACAACCAGGCACTCTCACACCTGGTCACACTCACACATGGGTACACACTTACCCCTGGGCACACTCATACACCCAGGCACACACTCACACCCTGGCTCATTCACTCCCATGCACACAACATTGTGTCACATTCACACAATGGCAAACACACATGGGTACTCTCACACCTGGTCACACACTCACACATGGGTACACACTTACCCCTGGGCACACTCATACACCCAGGCACACACTCACACCCTGGCTCACTCACTCCCATGAACACAACATTGTGTCACATTCACACAATGGCAAACACACATGGGTACCCTCACACCCAGTCACACACTCACACACGGGCACACTCATACCCGGGCACACTCACAGCCAGACACATTCACATCTGGCACACTCCTACCCAACCACATACTCACACCAGGGCACCCTCACAAATGCACACCCAAACCTGGTCACACTCACACACCTAGCCAAACTCACACCAGTCACACTCACACCCGGGAACACTCACACACATGCACACTCACAACAGGTCACTCTCATACACAGGGGCACACACTCACACCCGGGCACACTCACAAGAGGGCGCACAATCACACCCCACCACACACTCACACCTGGGCTCATGATATCCATGCACACCCACACCAGGTCACACTAACAAATGGACACACTAACATAAGGGCACATTCACACCTGGGCACACTCACAACCGGCCTCACTCACTCCCATGCAGGTCACACTCACACAGGGGCACCCACTTACACCTGCGCACACTTACACAGAACACACTCACACACAGGCACACTCACACCAGGGCGCACAATTACAACTGCTCACACTCAGAGCTGGGCACACTCACATCCGGGCACACTCATACCCAACCACACACTCACACATGGGCACACTCAAACACATACACACTGAAACCCAGTCACAGTCACACACCCTCACATGGGCACACTCACACCCAGCCACACTCACACTGGACCACGCACTTACCCAGGGCTCACTCACACCCATGCACACCCGAACCAGCTCACACTCACACAAGTGCACAATGACACCTGGCACACTCAGACCAGGGTACACACTCACACCCGGTCACACTCATACCCGAGCACAAACACCCAGGCACACACTCACAACCTGACACACACACATGCACACTCATACTAAGTCACACTCACAACTGGGCACACACTCAAACCCGGGCACACACTCACATGGGGACACACTCAAAACTGGACAGACACTCACACCTGGGCACACTAAAGCTGGGCACACTCACACCTGGGCACACTAAACCTGGACACACTCACTAATGGGCACACTCACACCCAGCCACAAACTCACACACGGGCACACTCACACCAGAGCGCACAATTACAACTGGTCACACTCAGAGCCAGGCACACTCACATCTGGGCACACTCGTACCCAACCACACACTCACACACAGGAACACTCAAACACATACACACTGAAACCCGGTAACAGTCATACACCCAAGCACACACCCTCACATGGGCACACTCACACCCGGCCACACTCACACCCAGCCACACACTCACCCCCAGCTCACTCACACCATGCACACCCAAACCAGGTCACACTCACACAAGTGCACAATCACACCCGGTCACACTCACACCGAGCACACAAACCAGGACACACAGTCACAACCTTGCACACTCATACACATGCAAACTCATTCCAGGTTAAACTCACACCTAGGCATACACTCACATTTGGACACACTCAAAACTGGGCAGATACTCACACCTGGGCACACTCACACCTGGGCACACACACGCAGGCTCACACTCACAACCGGGCACACTCATACACATGCACACTCATACCAAGCCAAAATCACACCCGGGCACACACTCACAACCAGGTACACACTGACATCCGGACACACTCAAACCTGGGCACACACTCACAGCCAGGCACAACACAGCCGGGCACATTCAAGCCGGCCACACTCAGAAACAGGCACAGTCACAGTCACACCCAGCCACACACTCACACACTGCCACACTCACACCCGGGAACACACACCTGGGCACATAATCAAACATATGCACTCACACCCGGTCACACTCACCCCTGGCAAACATTCACACCGGGGCACACTCTCACATGAGCACACACAAACCAGTCACACTCACCAATGGGTACACACACACCCGGGGACACACACCTGGGCACACACTCACACAATGCACACTCATACCAGGTCACACTCACAGCCAGGCACACACTCACATTCTTGCACACTCACACCCTAACACACAATAACATGCTGGCACACAGTCACAGCTGGGCACACTCACACCCGGGCACACTCACACATGGGCACACTCAAACACGGGCATACTCACACCTGGACACACACTCACACTGAGCACACTCACACACATGCACACTCACACTGAATCACACTCACATACCTGGGCAAAAACTCACACCCGGTCACACTCACACTGGGCACATGCTCACACCATGGAAACTCACACAGGGAACACTCATACCGGGCCATACTCACACCCAGCCACATTCACACCCATGCACACTCACACCCGGTCACACTCACACCCAGTCACACTCACCTCCGGCAAACACTCACACCCGGGCAACTCTCACAAGGGCACACACAAGCAGTCACACTCAAAATTGGGCACACACACACCCGGACACACACACCCAGGCACACTCACACTCGGGCACATTCACAAACATGCTCACTCATATCTGGTCACATTCACCCCCAGGCACACTCACACCAGGTCACACACTCACACACAGGCACACGCACACTGGGGCATACAATCACACCTGTTCACACTCAGATCCAGGCAAACTCACAACCGGGCACACATGTACCAAACCACACATTCACCCACAAGCACACTCAAAACACATACACACTGAAACCCAGTCACACTCACACACTCGGGCACACAATCACACTCAGTCTCACTCACACACATGCACACCTAAACAAGGTCACCCTCACCCATGGGCACATTCACACATGGACACAATCACACGTGGGCACACACTCTCACACAGGCACACTCACACATATGCACACTCACAACCGGTCACACTCACACGCCCAGACACACATTCACACCCGTGCACACTCACAGTCATACTCACACACATGCACACCCATACCAAGGTCACACTCACACACCTGGGCACACACTCAGACCTGGGCACACTCATACCCTAGCACACTCATAGAGGGGTACACACTTACACGTGGGCACACACTCACATCCAGGCACTCTCACACACGGGCACACTCACAACCAGGCACACTCACACTGGCCACACACTCACACCCTGTCAAACTCACAATTGGGTACACTCACACCCGGGCACACACTCACACCCAGGCTCACTCACACACATGCACACTCATACCAGGTCACACTCACACAACAAGGCACATACTGAGATCTGGGCACACTCACATCAGGGCACACTCACATCCAGGCATACTGGTACCCAACTACACATTCAAACACGGGCACACTCACACACCCGAGCACATACTCACACACGGGCACACTCACAGAGGGCCCACTCACAGCCTGGCCCACTCACAGCCGGCCACGCTCACACTTAGCCACACACTCACACCTGGGTTCACTCACACTGGGGCACACAATCACACATGCACACTCATACCCAGTCACACTCACACCCGGGCATTCACACCTGGGCAAACACTCATACCCAGACACACTCACACCCGGGCACACACAAACCAGTTACACTCATACATGTGCACATGCACATCCGGGCACACACCCAGGCACACACAACCGGGCACACTCACACTAATGCACACTCATACCAGGTCACACTCCCATAGCTTGGAACACACTCACAACCGAGCACACTCACAACTGGGAACATAATCACACCTGGTCATACTAATATCTGGGCACACACTCACAACCGGGCAGACTCACACACATGCACACTCATACAAGGTCACACACCCGGGCACACACACACACCTGGGCACACACTCACATCCAGACACACTCACACACCCGGGTACACACTCACAGTAAGGCACACTCACACCTGGCCATGCAAACATCCGGCCATATACTCACACCCAGTCTCACTCACACCCAGTCTCACTCACAACCATGCTCACACACACCAGGTCACACTCACACATGGACACACTTACACCTAGGCACACCCTCACACCCGGGTACACTCACACACATGCAGACACAAACCGGTCACACTCACACTCTGTCACACTCACACCTGGGCACACACTCACACACATGTGCGCTCATACCCAGTTACATTCACACACAGGCAAACTCACACCCGAGCACACTCACACCCGGTACAGTCACACCTGCGCACACATTCACTCCCGGTTACACACAAACCCGTGCACACACTCATCCCCGGGCACACACCAACATCCAGACACACTCGCACTCCAGCACACACTAACTCCCGGGCACACACTCACACCCCGAACACTCAAACACCTGGGCACAACTCAAGCTGGGCACACTCACACTCAGCCACACACTCAAACACTGTCACACTCACAACCAGGCACACACACCCAGGCACACACTCACACGTGGACACAATCACACACATGCACACTCCAACCCAGTCCCACAAACTCACCTGGGCAGAAACTCACACCTGGGCACACTTACACCTGGGCACATACTCACATCTGGATTCACTCACACACCTGGGAACACACTCACACACAGGCATCTTCACACTGGGCACACTCACAGTCTTGCACACTTGCAACCGGCCACATTCAAACCCGGCCACATCCTCAAACCCGGGCTCACTCATGCACATACACACACACCTGGTCAAACTCACAAACCTGGGCACAAACTCACACCCAGCACACTCACACCTGGGCACACTCACACCTGGGCACACACTCACACCTGGTCACATAACACCTACACACACACTCATACCTGGGCACACACTCACACCCAGGAACACTCACACACCCGCACACAAACTCATACCCGGGCACATGTACCCAGGCGCACACTCACTCCCGGACACACTCACACCCATGCACACTCACAACTGGTAACACACATAGGCACACTCAAACACCTGGGCACACATTCATACCCAGAAACACTTAAACACCTGGGCACACAATCACACCCAGGCACACAATCCCACCCCGTCACACTCACACCTGGGCACACACACACAACTGTGCAGGTGTACCCAACCACACACTCACATACGGGCACACTTAAACACAGGCACATTCACAAACCCGGGCACATACTTACACCCTGGCACAGTCACACCCAGGCACACATTCACCCCTGGTTACACTCACACCTGTGCACACACTCATCCCTGGGCACACAACAACATCTGGACACACTCGCACTCAGGTACACACTCACTCCTGGGCACACACTCACACCCGGCACACTTACACCCGGGTACACTCACACCCAGATACACAATGACAGTCGGGCACACTCATACCCTTGCACATTCACACATATGTACACTCACATCCTCTCACACACACACCAGGGCACACTCACAACCGGGCACACTCACACCCTGGCACACACTCACACCCGGTCATATAACACCTCTGCACACACTCAAACCCAAGAACACTCACACACCCGCACACACACACTCACTCCCAGACACACTCACACCCATGCACATTCTCAACCAGTAACACACACAGGCACACTCACAACCTGGGCACACACTCACACCCAGAAACACTTAAACACCTGGGCATACACTCACACACCAGCACACTCACACAGGGCACACTCACAGCTGGTCACACACAGAACCGGGCACAATCACATGCTGGCACACACACCGTGTCACACTCACACATCTGGGAAAAAACTCAAATCTGGGCACACTCACACCCGGGCACAGTCAAGCTGGGCACACTCATAATCAGGCACACTCACACCCGTCCACACACTCACAGCAGGGCACACTCACAACCCAGCATGCTCGCATTAGGGTACATACTCACACCCAGGCAAATTCACACTCATGCACAGTCACACCCAGTCACATGCACACAGGTCACACTCACAGGCGGGCTAACACTCACTCCTGGGCACAATCACATCCGGGCACACACAGCTGGGTAAATCACACACACATGCAAACACTCACATTTGGGCACACTTACACAATGCACACTCATACCAGGTCACACTCACACCCAGGCACACACTCACTCCCAGGCACACTCACTCTGAGGCACACATTCACATCCTGTCACGCACACCTGGACACACACACCTGGGCACACACTCACAGCCAGTCACAGTCACACCTGTGCACACACTCACATCTGAGTACACTCACACCTGGGCACACTCACAACCGGGCACACTTACACTGGCCACACACTCACAACCTGTCACACTCACACCCGGGCATACTCACACCCTGGCATACACTCATAACCGGGCACACTCACACACATGCACATTCATACCAGGTCACACTCACACAACTGGGAACACAATGAGACCTGGGCACACTCATATCTTTGCACACTCATACTGGGCACACTCACATCCAGGCATACTAGTACCCAACCACACATTCACACAGAGGCACAGTCAAACATGGGCACACTCACATACCTGGGCACACACTCACACCAGGGCACACTCACTCCCAGACACATATTCACACCCGGGTACATGCTCACCCACAAGCACACTCACAGAGGGCCCACTCACAGCCTAGTACACACACAGCCGGCCACAGTTACACTTGGTCACACACTCAAACCCAGGTTCACTCATACCTGGGCACACAATCACACATACGCACTCATACCCAGTCACACTCACACCTGGGCACACACACCCAGGCACACACTCACACCCGGACATACTCACACACATGCACACTCATACCAGGTGCAAATCACACACCTGGGCACACACTCAGACCTGGGCACACTCATATGCTGGCACACTTACACTGGCACACACACAGCCAGTCACTCACCAACCAGGCACACACTCACACCCGGTCACACTCACCCCCAGCAAACACTCACACCCAGCCACACTCTGACACGGGCACACAAAAGTCGGTCACACAAGTGGGCACACACACACCCCGGCACAATCACACCAGAGCACACACTCACATCCAGGCACTCTCACACACGGGCACACTCACAACCATGCGCACTCATACCAATCACATTCACACCGAGGCACACTCATACCCGGCCACACACTCACCCCGGTCACACTAAAGTCAAGCACATTCACAACTGGGAATATTCACACTGGGGTATGCAATCACACCTGGTCACACTCAGATCCAGGCACACTCACAACCAGGCACACTCGCACCAAAACAACACTCACCCACACTGAAGAAGGGCACACTCAAAACTGGGCTCACTCACACGCAGCCAGACACATCCTGTCACACTCACACCCGTGCCCACTCACACTCAGGCCAAACTCATACCCGGACACACTCACACACATATGCACACATACCTGGTCACAATTACACCCAGGCACACACTCCCGGGAACACACTCACACCCGGAAACACTCACACACATGCACACTCACACTAGGTCACAATCACAGGCCTAGGTAAAAACTCAAACCTGGGCACACTTACACCTGGGCACAGTCAATCCGGGCACACTCACAACTGGGCACACTCACACATGGGTATAGGCATACACTCACACCCGGTCACATACACACAAGTCACAATCACACCAGGGCTAACACTCACCGCCGGGCACACACTCACAGCCGGACATACTCACACACATGCACACTCACAGGATGTCATACTCATAACTAGATACACACACACCCGGGCACTCACACACATGCACACACACACGATCACGCTCACACACCTGGGCACACATTCACACCTGGGCAAACTCACACATGGGCACACTCAGAGCTGAGAAAAATCACAACTGGGGACACTCACACCGTGCTACACACTCACACCCAGGTACACTCAAACCAGGGCACACTCACCAACAGACAAAATCACACCTGGGCACACTGACACTCAGGCACACATTCACACCGGGGCACAATCACACCTGAGCTCATACCGGCACACACTCCCACCCAGACACACACTGACATCCGGGCACACTCACACGCGGTCACACACATAAGCGGGCATAATCACACCTATCCACACTCACAGGATGTCATACACGCACATAGGCACCCTCACACACATGCACACTTAAATCCGGTCATACCCACACACTGTGCAAAATAACACCCAAGAACACTAACTCCCTGGCAAACACTCACCCCGGTCACATACACATCCAGTCACACTCACACCAGGGCACACAATCACAACTGGTCACACTCACACCTGGGCACATAAACTCCCTCTCTCTGCCCCCACTATCTCCATCTCTCTGCCCCCTCTCTCTCTGGCCCCTCTCTCTACCCACTCTCTATGCCCCATCTCATTACCTCTCTCTGCTCCCTGTCTCTTCCTCTCTCTGCTCTCTCTCTCCCTCTTTCTGACCACACTCTCTCCCTCTATCTGCCACCTCTCTCTCCCTCTCTGCCATCTGTCTCCCACTCTGCCCCTTCTCTCTCCCATTCTCTCCCTCTCTCTGCCCCTCTCTCTCCCTCACTTTATCCCCAATCTCTCCAACTCTCTCCCTCTCTCTGCCCCCCTTCTCCCTGTTTCTGTCCTGTCTATCTCCCACTCTCTCACTCTCTCAGCCCCCTTTCTTTCCCTCTCTCTGCCCCCTCTCTCTGCCCTCTCTCTCCCTCTCTCTGACCACACTCTCTCCCTCTCTCTGCCCCCTCTCTTACCCTCTCTCAACCCCCTCTCTATGCCCCATATCTCTCCCTCTCTCTGCTCCCTGTCTCTTCCTCTCTCTGCCCTCTCTCTCCCTCTCTCTGCCTCCTCTCTCTTTCTCTCTGCCACCTCTGTCTCCCTCTCTTCCCACTCTCTCTCCCTCTCTTGGCCAACTCTCTCTCACTATCTTTGCCCACTCTCTCACCCACTAGGCCACCACTCACACCCCTCTCTCAACCTCTCTCTGGCCCATCTCTCGACTACTTTTTGCCCCCCCTCCCTCTCTCTCCCTCTCTCCTCCCCTCTCTCTCCCTCTCTCTGCCCCCTGTCTGCCCTGGCTCTCTCGCTCTCCCTGCCAACTCTCTCTCCCTCCCTCAGCTCCCGCTCTCTCCATCTCTCTGCCCCCCTCGATCCCACTCTCTGCCACCTCTCTCTCCCTCTCTTTGCCCCACTCTGTCTCAGTCTCTCTACCCCCTCTCTCTCCCTCCTCTCTTTCCATCCCTGTGCCCCTCTCTCTGCCTCAGCACTCCATCTCTCTGCCCCTGCTCTCTCCCTCTCATTGCCCCAAATCGCTGCCCCCTCTCTCCCTCTTTCTGTACCCTCCCTCTCCCTTTCTCTACCCACTGTCTCTGTCCCCTGTCTCTCACTCCTCTCTCTCCATCCTCTTTCTTCCTGCTCTCTATTCCACACTCTACCCCCCTCACAGTCTCTCTGCCCCCTCTCTCGCCTCTCTGCGCCCTCTTCTGCACCCTCTCTCCCATTCCTTCTCTCTGCCATACTCTCTCCCTCTCCTTATGCCCTGTCTCTCCCTCTCTCTGCCCCCTCTCTCTCCTCCTCTCTCTCCCTCTCTCTGCCCCATCTCTGCCCCATCTATCCCCTCTCCCTGTGTCTTCTGTCTCCCTCTCTCTGCCCCTCTCTCTCTCTGGCTCTACCATCTCTCTCTCCCTTCTCACCCTCTCTCTGCCCCCTCTCTCTCCCTCTCTCTGCTCTCTCTCTTTCCCTGCCCCATCTCTATTCCTCTTTCTGAACCCCTTTCTATCCCTCTCTCTGCCCCCTCTCTCTCCATCTCTCTGTCACCCCTCCCTCATTCTGCTGCCTCTCTCTTCCTCTCTCTGCCTCCTCTTTCTGCCCCCTCCCTCTTTCTGGCCCTATATTCCCCCTTTCTGGCCCCTCTCTCTCCCTCTCTCTTCTCCCTCTCTCTTCCTCTCTCTGTCCTCTTTCTCTGACCTCTCTCTCTCCCTCTCCCTGCCCCTTCTCTCTTCCTCTCTCTGCACCCCTTTCTCTCCCTCTCTCTGCCTCCTCTTTCTCCCAATCTCTCCCTCTCTCTGCCCTGTCTCTCTCCCTCTCCCTGCCCCTCCCTCTCCCTTTCTCTGCCCACTCTCTCTGCCCCCCCACTACCACCTCTCTCTCCCTCCTTTCTCCCTGCTCTATCTTCCTCTCTCTACCCCCTCTCTCTCCTTCTCTCTGCCCCCTCTCTCTCCCTTTCTGGCCCCTCTCTTTCCCTCCTCTCTGTCCCCTCTTTCTGTCCCCTCTCTGCCCCCTCTCTCTCC
>JAQQSO010001768.1:0-14962 GCA_028658305.1 Pachyuromys duprasi
AGGGCGAGAAGTAATGATAGATCTGGGGGAGGTTGTTGAGACTTGGGGAGAACAAGAGCTCCACAAAGACCAAACTGAGCAGGGCACAGGGGTCTTGTATGAGACGGTTTCTACAATCAAGGACCATGTGCGGATGTGGCCTGGAACCCCAGCTCAGATGGGGCCCATGATAGCTCGGTGTAGGACTGAAGACCCTATTCAGGGAAACAGGGACTGTTTCAGTCATGATCTTGATGGCTGACACTTTGACCCTCCCCCATACAAGCCAGGGAGTGACAGACTGGCTAGATCCCAGGGGAGGACATTGCAGCCAGCCCTGAGGAGTCAGGATGAGCTGGGGTTGGATGGAAGGGAAGGATGTCCTCCCCTGATGGTGGACTTGGAGGGGGCGGGGAGGAGGGAGATGAGGGAGGGAGTGGGAAGGTAGGAGGGGCCGGGGGGGTTGCTACGCCTGGGATTCAAAGTACCTAACCTGTGATTGACATAAAAATAATTAAATTAAAAAAATAAAAAAGAAAATGCACAACATATATGGATATATTGTGCACACAAAAGATCAGTTGGAATTAAGTTGCCTTATCTTTTTCCCTGTGTATGTGGTCCATGTATTTATAGTTATTAAATAATTTATGTCTGTGTAGTGATTGAAAAGCAAACTTTGCTAGGAACTGCAATGACTTGGCCATAATAAATGCCATTATTATTCCTTGAACAACAACAACAAAATGTATCTCCTGCAACTTGTGTAATCTGACAGGTTGCTTCTTCAGCAAAATAACCAAAGCTATGTTCTATGAGCCATGCAGTTTGTTCAGTATTAGAAATAGTACACAGAAATAAATAGCCATAATCTATAAACCTTACATTAAGAAAGTCAACAAATATAAGAACGTAGTACAATAAAAATTATACCATAAACTATGAACATGGGCTTAAGAGAATTAAGTATAAAATACAATAATCATGAACATGGATAATAAATGAAAAAAGCAACCATATATTATAATTTTATGGGATCCATTTATGTATTTAAGTATTTAAATATGTTAAATAAAATTGTTTTATATAAATCCTAAAAGTGGAAAATTCTGGAGAATGAGGTCATGAAAAATATATGACAATATATTCACCTTTCCATAATGATAATAACTAGGCAAAAAAGCTAGTGTGCATTGATTTTAACTGCCACACAGGGAAATCTGAATTGGAAATATAAACTCTACCATGTTTGCTTTTGGCCATCTCTTTATATATTTTAAAGATGAAATTCTTAGCTTAGTGAGATTGATTTTCTATGCCTTCAAGCTAATCAGTAAGTGTGATAAAGCAGAAATGTAGGATTAGATTTTTCAGCTAACCTACTTTATTTAGGGTCCACTCTTTATTGTCTGGATATTATCAATGTGGTCCAAATACCAACACAAAACTGATTGATTCAGCCAATCAAAACAAGTCAGTGAAATCCGCAAGACTCAGTTGGATTGCCCCAAGAAGTTCTCTAGAAAGTTTCTCTCTATGAAGTCAAGTGTCAGATCATGAAGACCAACTCTGTGAGGTCAATCCAAAAAGTGATATCTCACTGTGTATGGGCTTCTATATATCTCCTCTCCTCAGAGTCCACCCAAGGATGTTCTCAGCTTACTGAAGTCATGGCCCTCTCACAAGAGAGCTCACAGCAAACCATTATGTGCCCTGTCAACCTTCAACAAATATCACAAAGCCTCTCACAAGACAGCTTCCTGTCTTCTCCAGGTCTTACTATTTCCCACTTTTAGAAGATTCCCTGCACTTTGAACTGATTGGCCTGCTCTTTGATCACCTCCCTGTGAGGGGAGAGCAGCCTTACCAGGCCACAGAGGAAGACAATACAGCCACCTAATGAGACCTAATAGACTAGGATCAGAAATAACGAAAAGAAGACCTCTCCTATCAGTGGACTTGGGGCTGAGCATGTGTGGAGAAGAGGGAGGAAGGGAGGGATTGGGAGTGGGGAACTAGAGGGGGGATACAAAGTGAATAAAGTGTAATTAATAAAAAATTAAAAAAGAAAATGGTAATATTCTGCAATGAGTTAGCAGAGGAGTATGAACCCTGAGACTTTCTCTAGAAAACCAGTCATTTGAAATTTATTTTAAAATGTGACAAGATGAAGATCCTTATATTTCAGATACACTAGCCCAGTTTATTACTGTACATTGTAAATATGTGCTTTCAATTTCCAGATTTTTGCCTGTTCTTACATCTAAGGTAGGCCGGAATTCTTTTGTATTGCCAAGGCTCAGGAACTGATAACTCAAAGAAAAGACTGTTGTTGGAAGTACTTCCCATAATGAAGTATCTCTCTGATTTGCTTTCCTGTTCTGGCCTCACATTCTTCCAAAGATGAGACAGAAACTGGATTTCTCTTCTACTCCATGGCTCATGAAGACACTACTGCCTCTTTTTTTTTTTTTTCAAAGCCAACAACAAAACCAAAATTATTCCTCTGTCCCTCATCTTCCTGGAAAAGGCATGATCTTCACTCCGCAGCGATCCTGCCTCTTTGCTACCAGCAAGTAGTGGCGTAACAGTCTGAACAAAGAATCTGAACAGCTAGTCCTGCTGTCTTCTAGATCATACCCCTTTCTTTCCGTCATATTTCTGCAGTTATGAAACTAAGCATTAGCTCAAATTATTAATCTAGACCTTTGCATTCATTCTTCAGGCTATAATGACATATAAAACGTTGGTCCTCCAAATTATATGTATCTTTCATTTTTGCTAGAGAGTCATTGGTCCCACCTTTTCTTGTGTGTAACAAACAGTGTCGTTATTTGCTTCCATACACATATATTCCTTTGAGTTACGATTATTTGTATCTATTACATTTTATAAAGGGTAGCTATAGACTTTTATTCGAATGTGTACATTTCTGCATCAATATGCTATAATTGAAAATTAGGCTTTACAGTGAAGTCAGTTATATTCAGTAAACAAGTGACTTTGACTTAATTTCACTTCATGATACTAATCAAAGTTTTTATTAAAATGTACATGTAGTGAAACAAAAAATATCCTTAAGGTAATAGAGTTCAGATGCACACATTGTAAAATAGTTATTTCAGAATTTTCTTTTATAAATTAAATTTTGAAAATTTTATGTCTATTTAAATCATTTATACCCATGTTTTCAACCCGAATCCTTCCAATGTCCCATCTTGCGAACTCAAAATTCAGGACATATTTTAAAAGACACACATACACACACACACACACACACACACACACACATATATATATATATGCATATGTATATATGCTGATCACTTGATATTAGATAATCGGTTAGGAAAACATTTCTGATAAAGATTAATTTTCCCTTTCTCACTAGTCCTTAATTATCTGTAGCCATTCATCTAGCATCTTCTTTTAAAGATTAGATCAAAGCCAAGCATCTTAAATATTAGACACACAGCTATAGTGACACATGCAGTCTTAAAGGTAGTTAGCTTCACACTCAAGAGAATGCTCTGGCTTGAAAAATTACATTCTAACCTAAAAATAATGATATTAGCTTCCCAGTGGATGTCTACTTGTTCTCTAATCATCCTGACCTCTCTAGCATGGTTTTCAAGCACTTAATGAGTGTCTTTGAAGTGGATTCACATTAACTGCTTGAGACCATCACTCTGGCTTATATGTAGACACATGCATATGATGAAGAAATTAGATTTCTAATTAAGCAATCTACATTAAGGCTGCCTGCCAGAAGTGAATTAGTCTTAAGGGCATTTGTAGAGAGATACTGATTGAAGAATATTTGTGGCTGTATCCTCAATGACCAGGGAATTACTCAAACAGCATTGCCAAAATTCCCATACACAGAACAGAAAGTTTGTTTATTTGTTTTCGGAGGCTGTTATCAACTAGATGATTCTGGATATCATCATTTAGCTCTTCAGAGTAATCTTAAACAGAACATTTAGAAGAAATGATTGAGGGCATTGAGTCATGTCTACTATGAGAAGAAATGTAATCAGAGAATGGGCAAATAAAAGATGTCTGTCTTGACTATAAACTATTTTTTTCTTCAAAATACCAAATGATATGAACAAATATTGGTAAACTGTGTGTCATTACTTACTGGTTAAAAAAAGGAACTGAAAAGGAAAATAAATTTTCAATTTTCTGCCAGTTAATGAGCTATTGATATCTTTGATGTCACTATTCTCATTTCTTCCTTCATAATGACTTCTTGTCTGTAGCTTTTAAATTACACATTTTTTCTTAAAAATTTTAACTTTTTTTCACTTCAAGCTGATTTAAATAATATAAAATATTTTAAATATTAATTAGGTTCCATGGGACAATTTTGTAAAATGTTTTAAAAAATTTATTATTACTCCTATTATTTATTACAATGTATCCCAGCTGTAGCCCCCTCTCACATCTCCTTCCCATCTCACGCTCCTTCACTTTTTTCCCCTTATGTGTCAATTGATAGGTCCTTCTACCCTACTATATGACCCTGTCTATCAGATCTCATCAGGACTACCTGGATCCTCTTTCTCTGTGGCCTAGTTAGGCCTCCATGCCAGGAGGAGATGATCAAAGAGCCTGCCAATGAATCCACGTCAGAGATAGCTCTTGCTCTCCTTACTAGTGAAACACAGCCACATGCTTAGGAGCCTTATGAACACCTTTTAATGAATACACATTCATAACGTTGATTACATGTTCAGATTTGTAAAAAAATAAACCAATAATGTTTTTTTTACATTTTTATTTTATATTAATCACAGGTTATGTACTTTGTATCCTAGCCATAGCCCCCTCCTGCATTCCCTACCTATCCTTCCCATCCCTCCCTCATCTCTTCCCTGCCCCTTTCCAAGTAAGCTGAGAGCGGAGGTCCTCCTCCCCTTCCTTCTAACTCTAGCTTATCGGGTCTCTTTAGGACTGGCTGCAATGTCCTCTTCTGTGGCCTAGCTAGGCTGCTCCTCCCTCTTGGTCGAGGGGGTTGAAGAGCCAGCCATTGTATTCATGTCTGAAATAGTCCCTGTTCGCCTTACTAGGATGCCCACTTGGATATTGACCTACCATTTGTCCATGAGACTTTTTTAAGATTTTGGTATAAATATGTTTTCCCCTTTCCTTTACCTCCTCCCAAGTAATATGATATCCAATGTTCCATTCTACTTGAAATTCATGTCATTGTTCTCTGTTATCTAATATTACATGTTTAAATGTATATACATATATTTTTTTCAATATAAACATCTAAGTCAGTATGATGTTACTTGAATATATGATGTTAGAGTTGTCTGGTAACAATCAGCCATGAGTTTTCTGCATGGGTATAATAGGTTGGACATACCCATTGATCAACTTTATGTTGAAAATTGTCAAGAGCCTTTATTCTCATTTTGTGAAATGTACTATATATTAGTATTATCTGTACTATATGTTCTGTGCAGTAGCACACAGAACGCCTTAGTCTTTATTGTAATTAAGAGTTTATCATGTTTTCTCACCCATACTCTGGTACTTTTCTCACACTCTGGTAAAAATTACTCTGCCCCCAACTTTGATACTATCATATGCATTTTTCCATGTATTGTGTGGGTCACTTGGTAGTTTTGTTAACATCCATTTCCATGGGGAAGATAATCAGTATAGCTACTCATTTATTTCTGTCCATCTCCCTTGCCCTCTGGCAAACTTAAAATCATTTAATTCTTAAATTTCTATAAAGTGTTTAGAGAGTATAATAAATTAGGTAGCTGTTTCATTAAAGAATGTAGCTTTGATTAGAAAGGCAATGAAAGTAATTGTTTTATCTTTAACAAATAATTATATAATATTATAAAGACCAACTATTATTTTCAGGTGATAGTTTTCTGTTTTATTAAAAATATTCTTCTTTTATACATACCTCCTAAACACAATTTCCCTTGCCTCCATTCAACTCAACTACCTTTCATCTTCCAAATACACTCTCCCTTAGGTTTCTATTCAGAAAAAGCAGGTCTGCAAATGACATCAATCTAACAGGACAAAACAAAATCCAAAAGGACAAGGAAACAGCTCTCATATCAAGGTTGGATAAGGAAGCCCAGCAGCAGAAAAAGAGTCCCAAGAGTAAGGAAAACAATCAGATATATACTAGTTCCCACAAAATGGTAGGATTACCCTCCACCAAAGAAAAATACTAAGCTTATCCCAACCCTATATTCACAGGACCTGGTTGAAGACCTATGCAGACCCCATGATTGTTGCTTCATTCTCTGTGAACCCAGATGGGCCCTGCTTAATTAATTCCTTGGGTCATGTTCTCCTGGTGCCCTCTATCTACTCAAAACTCCTCTAGTATTCTCCCCCACCCCGCCCCTGCCGTCTTCCTCAGCATTCCTGATCTCCTGGAGGATTGATCCAATCGAGTCCTCCACATTATGTTTGGCTGCAGCCTGATCCCTCCTGCTACCTGAGGAAACCTCTCTGATGACTACTGCATAAGGCACAAAGCTATGCATATAGCAGAATATCATTAGGAATCATTTCATTTGTTTTTCCACTTTAGTGTAGTTCTACTGTAGATCACTGGGCTCTCTAGTTTCAGGTTCTTGGCCATCCAGGCAAGTATAGGGCATGGACTTTCCCTTATTGTTTAGACCTCAAGTTATACCAAATATTGGTTGCCCACTTCTACAATTCTGTACCATCATCACCCCATCATATCTTGCAGGCAGGAAATATTCTAAGTTGAGTTAGTGTTCGGGTTTCTCTTTCCTTGGCCTGCAGAGTGTCTTTTTACACCAAAGAGACCAAATCATAGGAGTGAAGGCTCCATTCACCTCTCTAACTTTAATGAGCTCTACAGATGGTGTCCTTTACAATGAAGGTCCACAGTCAGTTTTCTGT
Organism: Pachyuromys duprasi; assembly: GCA_028658305.1. Classification (NCBI taxonomy): domain Eukaryota; kingdom Metazoa; phylum Chordata; class Mammalia; order Rodentia; family Muridae; genus Pachyuromys; species Pachyuromys duprasi. Next base: position 6,901 of record JAQQSO010001768.1, read on the forward strand.
CCTAACATCAGCCTGGGGTGTTTAGAGATTTCTATGAGACCTGTTTGTCCAACAACTCAACAATGTAATCCAACTCCACCATTGGAAGCCTTTCCTGGCTATAAAGATAGCCAAGTTCAGATTCAATATCATCAGTTATGAGAGTTCCTTTCAATGGTCACACTCATAGATTTCAGAAAGTTTTCACTATACCAGATTTTCACATCATTCCACAAATGCCCTCCCCCACCCAATGCCAGCTCTCAAATGTCAGTTAGCTCCAGCATTTCTCAGTTTCGGTTTTTTCTGGATGACCTGTCTAAGGGTGAGTTTGGTGTATTGACATTTTCCACTGTTATGTGGTTTAAGTTGAATGAGTGTTTCTTTTACAAAAGTTGGTACTTTTCTTTGGATCAATAGAACAAAATTTGCCATGTCATCATTTTTTGATGAGTATGTAGTATCTGTCACCATCTCTTTTGATTAATTTTGGTTTGCAATATATTTTGACAAATATCTAAATGACTATATCAGCTTGTTACTTAGGTTCATTTGTTTGAAATATCTTTTCAAACCGTTTACCCCGAGGTAGTGTATTCCTTGATGTTGAGGTGTATTTCTTAGATGCAGCAAAAGAATAGACACTGTTTTTGAATCTGTTCTATTCATCTGTTTTATTTGTGGCAGGATTGAGGCCATTGATGCTGAGAGATATCAACAACTATTGAGTGTTACTTCCTGTTTTGTTTTTTGTGTTTTTTATTTGTTTGTTTTTTGTTTTGATTTTGGTTGCTGTTGTTGTTGGGAGGGGGCTTGCTGTGTGTGCTTACCTTCCTTTGCAGCTTTTAAAATTCTCTCTTTGTTCTATTTGTTTGTTGTGTTGATTATCATGTCACTAGAGTACTTTCTTTTCTGGTTCAATCTGTTTGATATTCTATATGCTTCTTATACTTTTGTAGGCATCTTGTTCTTTATGTGAGGAGAATTTTCTTCTATGATTTTGATGAAAATGTTTTCTGGTATTTTGAGCTAGTATTCTTCTCTTTTCTTTATTCTTAGTATTCATAGGGTTGGTCTTTTCATAGTTTCAGAGATTTCCTGGATGTTTTATGTCAGAGATTTTTTTAGACTGTTTTTTTAATAGGTGGATTTGTTTTATTATATCATCTCTTGACTACCGGAGATTCTTCCAGGTCTTGTATTCTGTTCATGAAGCTTGTCTCTGTAATTTTTGTTTGCATTACTAAATTTTCCATTTCCAGAATTCCTTATTTTTTTATTTCTTTTATTTCAAATTTTAACTCTTGAAAAAATTGATGTTATTGTTTGTTTGTTTTTTCCTTGGCTTTCATTAAGTTATTTATTTATTTCCTCCAATTATTTGTTTGTGTGTTTCTGGATTTCTCTAAGGGAATCATTCATTTTCTCTTTAAAGACCCCATCACTTTCATATAGTCGGCTTTAAGTCTCTTTTCTTGTACTTCAGCTGTGATAAAATATTCTGGGGCTACTGTGGTAGGATATCTTGGCTCTGATAAATTGTGATTTTGATTTATTGACTGTGTTTCTATACTGGCATCTAGGCATCTGGGTTTGGGGTGATTATATGTCTAGGTACTGATCTCTGGGTTTATCCTTTTTTTACTTTTTATTTTATTTTTATCAATTACAGTTTATTCACTTTGTATTCCAGCTGCAACCTGTTCCCCACTCCCTCCCAATCCTACCCTCCCTCCCTCTTCTTCTCCTATGCACCTCCTACAGTCCAATGATAGGGGAGGTCTTCCTTCCCTTCCATCTGACCATAGTCCATCAGAACTGTTTTTTTTTCTCTTTCTCTGTAGACTGGTAAGGCTGATCTCCCCTCAGGTGGAGGTGATCCAAGATCTCATTTCAGAGATGGTCCCTAGTCCTATTATTGGGGAACCCTCTTGGATACTGAGCTGTTTCTAAGATATCTTCATGCATGGTCCTTATTTGGAGTATCTGTCTCAGAAAAGACCCCTGTACCCAGATTTTTTTTGGTTTGTGGAGCTCCCTTTGTGGAGCTCCTGTTCCCTCTAGGTCTTTGTATCTTCCTGTTCTTTCATAAGATTCCCTACACTCTGCCCAAAGTTTGGCTATGCATCTCAGCATATGTTTAGATACCCTGATGGGTGAAGTCTTTCAGAGGTCATCTGTGATAGGCTCCTGTCCTGTTCCCTGTTTTCTCCCCCTTCCTATGTTGGTCTCATTTTCTTGAAGGAGTGTTTTCTTGCTGGTATCCTGTCTTCTCTGTGGATTTTCAGAGAGTGTACTGGATGTTTGTAGCCAGTTTTACTAGCCTCCTTGGTTGTTATGTTCACAGGGAATTTTTGTTTGAAGGCTGGGTGAATGCGAGATTGAGGGAGAAAAAAATATTGCAATGCTAGTGATGACCCTAAAATTAGATCTGGGGACAGGGAGAGAGTAGAGACGGTGTGCAGGAAACCTACCTGCTTATTTAGCAGACATGGTCTGTGGTTGAGAAGCAGTTGTCTCCCTACATAGAGAGCTGGGTCACAAATATGAAGCAAGGAGGAAGGGCCAAGGGGGAAATTGTCTGGGGAACTCACAGGAGGGATGGACAGGGGGTAGAGAAAATCACCGCTATTGTTCTATTGCATTCCAGGGTCAACCCTGAGCATTGGGTCTGGAGTAACAGAGAAAAATTTAAAAGTCTGTGTGCAGCTGACCTCTTTTTGTTTGTGTGTTTGTTTTTTCTTGTTCATGAAGCTTCTGGTTGAGAAACAGGTTTCTGCCAGAGTAGAGGTATGGTACACAGAGATGAAGCAGGGAGGAAGGGCCTATGGAAGCCTGTGAATATATAGGACGCTTAGAAGTATAGGTCGTGGAAGTTGCAACTGGTGTTCTGGTACAACACTGGGGATGATCCTGAGAATTGACTCTAGGATCCTAAAGGCTGCGGGAAGGTCTGTGGAGGGCCAACTGGTATTCTTTTCTTGCCATTTGAAGCCCAGATCTTCAATACTAATACATTGCTCTAAATGGATAAGTATGCACATTTATTCATTGCACATTCAGTTGATACATAGTTTTTTAATTTATTTCAATTATTTTTTTGCAATTGTCTATGAATCTTCCTCTAATATTCAGGGTTCTTTTAAAAAGAAAAGTTTCAGAAATTCTTACAGAAACAAGGATGGGGTCTTTTAATACAAGTTTAAAATCACTGGTCATTTATAACAGGTCAGGGCTGGAGTTTGGCCCTGGGTAGATTGCTTGACTAAAATTGCTGAGGCCAAGGTATCCATTACTTACCAGAAGTGGCAATATAATCTTTAACAAAAAAGTTAAGAAGACTTGGGATTAAATCTTACAGAAAGAGAAATATTTAACTTTCTCTGTTTAGACATACATCAGAAAAAGTCCATAACCATGATTGCACATCTTTCAATCAACTGGTATTTTTCCTGCTGTACCAAGATTGACAGTCCATTATAAAGCAACACCTGAGACTAGTTTGAACATCTACAGTGTTCATAATTCAGATTTCTAGGTAGAGAATGCTACTCTGTCACTGACAATTTTGTTTGTTCACTGAACCACCATTTAATATAGTCAAGTTCCTTAAATTAAGGCAGAATGAGTTAGATTAAATGTTAATCTGGGAATATTGAGTTATAGGTGAGTTTTCAAAACCTAGAATGAAATGTGAAATATGATCTTTCTTTTCACATTTCAGCAAATGATATCTTCCTGGGACTATGTAAGATGTCCATGTAAATAATACACAGAAAACAGTTTCAGAGATCAAGGAACCCATTCAAGAGGAGGCAGAAGGAATGTATTATAAAATATATAAGGAACAAAATAAGTGGAGGTTGCCAAGAAAATGTTTGACCTGACTCTCAAACTCAGACTCATTTTGTAAGAACTGTCCAATGCAATAAGTAAAAAAAAAGAAAGAAAGAAAGAAAGAAAACCTTTGCTTTTCATGAGTAGAGAAGACAACTGGTTACATTTGTAACATTTCTCTTTTCTAGAAAGTATGGTTTATTATAGCAGGAATTTTCTCACCTACCTGAGATTAAATAAACACAAGGAGCCTTATTAATTTTTAAAAGCTTAGGCCTTATGGTCCCACTAGCTAGCTCATCTGACTTAATCTGGCTTCTCTAAGTCACAACCCATTGTGTGGCTATTTCTTTACTTTTCTCTCAGTCCTGGTATGACTGTTCCTTCCCTTGTCCATGGTGACTACCTGCATCTGAATCTTCTCTCCCAGAAAGCCTCTACCTATCTGGAAGTTCTGCCTTACTGTTCTGCCCAGCCATTGCTTACTAAAGCCAAGCAGAAACAATTCCAGATCGACTTAGGCCAATGAATTAGAAACAAATATTTGTGAAATATGAACCCACTGCTAGGGCATAGAATTCTGCTGAGATGAGTTGGCACCTAAATATACAAAAGCACGCCCTTACACCATGTACCCCAACAGCATATCACAAGGAAAAGAAAGTGCTGAACTATCTCCCTGCTAATTGCAGATCCTACCAATTCACTGCTGTATCTTCTACTTTCTCTTCGCCTGTTTTGCCACTTGGTGCAGTGTTCTGTGGAACAAATTCTTAATAAGTAGCATTCAATAGCCCACCTACCAAAGCAAACATCATGAACTATAGAGTAAAAATTAATTCAAAAACAGATAAAACAGATTTACAGTAAATTACTTTGACACTAGAATGAGATATGATGGTTGGGTTGTTGCATAAAGTGTCATCAGAATGAGGATAGAAAATAACTCAACAAAAATAGAGTTACTAGTGATTAGACTCTAAATCAAAATTCTACATTTCCTTCACTCTTAAGTCTCTTAAAACAAACTAAATTATCTAATAAAATAAGGTCATTTCTTTTAATTGGGCCAAAAGACACCAAAGAATATTGATGTTTTCTATGTTAAATGCTATGCTCATTATAACTATATTAAAGGTACCATCTACTAATTGTAAACACATGATTTGAACTTACAGAAGCACTGGGCATGATTCAAATACAAACTAATATGTGTAAGAACTGTTATCCTGTCTGTGTATTAAAACTGTACAATATGTGACAAGCACAGTACACATAGAGCTAAAAATTTGACAGCACATCCACAAAGCCTTAAGCAGTTTTAAAATTTGAGAGAAAAGGACGAATCTTGGGTCATTCACTTAATGTGGAATAAAAAATTGGGAGAGAAAAATCAACTGACTTTCTTTGTAGTTTAACAATAAAATTTCAATCTCGCATTATTTTAGAAACATAAACATGACCCAAAACAATCAATGCTTTTCATTTTAAAGTACCAAAATTATTATTTTTCTAAATGGTCATGTCACAGTTAGTATAACTATGTCAAACATAAAAATAAATAAATGCATAAATAAGTAAATAAGTAAAAGGAAATAAATTTGCTGCAAGAGAAATGGCTTAGCTGTTCTTAGAAGGCTTCTGATTTTAATACCCAGGTCAAACAGCTCACAATCACCTACTGGTCCACAAACATGAAATATGACAGCCTCTTCTACCCTCCTTTCTAGGACTCAAATCACGTGCATAAATGCGCTTACACATGCACACACACATTTATATCCAAAGAAAATTTATAAGAGAAAAAGTAAAAGTTGGAAAACAAAGCCACCTTTTAATGAATGATTTTTCTCAGAGTCTTCCCTTTCACACCAACTTTGTCATGGGTAACTTCACAGGAACACTCTGGGAATGTTATAATGAGCTTTTACACCTATGCAACTGTAGATCATATATGTAGAACATATTGAGCATAGGGAATTTGTAATTGTCAGATCTGATGGTATTACTGTATTTAAGCAGTGTATCAAGGAATGCGGGGTTTAAAAAAAAAAGGATGAAAAAGAAGGGCAATACAGTTGGTCAAAAATACCATGCATTTGCTTGACATCTTCATTGTTACATAATTAATTCTATCTGAAAAATTTCTTGAACACATTCACATGAAAAAAATATATTATATCCTTTCTTTTCAAATGGGTTTTATCATGAATTATGTATATAAGCTTTGGTTATCTTTCTTCTTGGATTAGATATTAAAGACATAATCATCTTCACTATTGAAGGAAGTAGAATTTGATTTTGTATGCTGTGAGGAGTTGTATTCAATGGATATTTAAGCTGACATTTCTTTTAGGCTGTCAAAGAAATAATGCAATAGTCTATTTTAAAGTGGTGAAAACAGAACACAATAGGTGTGTGAACACTTGATTTCTTTTATATTAATAAAGTACTAACTTTATGTCACATTCTTTTCTAAGTGTCAGGTGCATGAAAATTAATTAATAATTTCAGTATGTGCCTCAACAAGGCTTTGAATGGGATATTCACACTTCAGTACTGAATATCCATAAGAAAAATGGGAAAGAATTTCCAGAGAAAGCCATGTTTGAAAATAGTTGTAAAAGACAACTCAGCTACCCAGTGAGAATAGGGAAGGGAAATAAAAGTAATCCAAGAAAAAGAGATTTACAATGAAAGACATTGTGGTTCACACACCTCCAACAACTAATATATAAGACAGAAATATAAATTGATTTTTTAAGCCTTTGGAGCACTGAAAGCACACAGTTTGTTGCAGGGTTAGAATTTCAATTTATAAGAACTCTATATGTGAACAGAATTTGAACCAGAAAGTTCTTGATGACAGTACATTAGATGGATTTTTCTACTTACTACAGTGAATCTAACATATTTTCTCATACTGATATTCCACTTATTCCTATCTTCAAAGGTCTGACATAAACACTGAATTTTTATACCCCAATAATATCATTGTTTTAGTCCAGTAATTATTGGAAAAATTACATTTTAACAGGGAAAATCATAGCTATGGCCTGTTTTCTTTTTAAAAAAAAATCATGAAGTCAGAGTGTGTTGTATGTTAAATTATATAGAATATTTTAATATCCAAATTTTTAAACATATATTTTTAATTAAATTGTTATTTTAATATTAGTTACAGTTTATTAACCTTTTATCCCAGCTTCAACAAATGCATTTATTTTAACCTTACCACTTCTGAAATTAAAAAAAAACAAAAACAAAACTTTAACTCTCCTTTTTTCTTTTTTTCTTTTAATTTTTATAAATTACAATTTATTCCCTTTGTATTCCCCTTGTAGCTCCCTCCCCCCCTCGATCCCACCCTTCCTTCCTCTTCTCCACCCATGTCCCTCCCCTAGTCTATTGATAGGGAAGGTCTTCCTCCCCTTCCTTCTGATCCTAGTCTATCAGGTCTCATCAGGAGTGGACATCATCTGTGTCCTGTTAAGGCTGCCTCAAACACCTGTACATATAAAAGCCATGTGTGTCATTTTGAAAATCAGCTTGGCACGAACATGCCATGATCGCATTGAAAAGATCTCACATTATAATGAAATCTCCTAAGTTTCTTTCTGAGATATCTTGTGCCTTCAAAGAGACCCAGTCGTCAAGATCACTGTCTGTGCTGCATTTGCTATAAGAATATTTTTACTATCGACAAGGTCTAGTATGTACTGAGGAGAAAACAAACAGTGGATGTCATTTTAAAAGTTGTGCAATGAAGGAAGTTTAAAAATACCATGTACAAATTGACCTTTTTGACCTTCCACTGAAAGAAGTCCTGTGACCCTCGATGGAAATTCCTCTCCTCCACAACCACAGAAGAGCAGAGATCTGGCTTCAAAACGAAAGGTACACAATGGGGAGTGAGAGCCAGCGGGACTCTGGGATATGTCCTTTGAAGTAATCATTGCATCCACTGACTCTCACTGCGATATTTATCTCTCCAAAACCCTGCACAATTGTTCTCGGTTTTCCTTTTCATCTTTATGAAATATTGTATAAGTACATCTTCATGCTTTTAGTCTTTTTGTGTGTGTGTGTGTGTGTTGATATGATTTTCTTTTTATTTATTTATTTTATTTATTTATTTATTTTTGTTGTTGTTGTTATCAATCACAGGTTAGGTACTTTGCATCCCATGCTCAGCCCGCCCACTCCCTCCCACCCTCCCCAACCCTCCCTCATCTCCTCCCCGCCC
>JAQQSO010001769.1:0-14960 GCA_028658305.1 Pachyuromys duprasi
AAAAAAAAAAAGAATCAGCAGAACCATTGAGTAAAGCAAACAGATAGACAAACCCTTAGCCAAACTAAGTGTAATTACATACATGTGAGTGCATATATATCCGACTCTTTTGTCTGACCTTGGAACTCTTTTTCTCCTCTTAGGTTATCATTTCCAGCCTTGATATAAGGGCTTTTGCCTTGTCTTATTGTATCTTGCTTTGTATTGTTTGGCTGTAGTCTCTTGGAAGCCTGTTCGTTTCTGAAAAGAAAATACAGCAGGAGTGACTCTTTTGAATAGTGGAGATGGGGGAACTGGAAGGAATAAAGGGTGTAGAAACTGGTGAGTATGTAATTAATGATAGAATAATCTCTTTCCAATTAAAAAGAAAAATGGTTATTAGGGATATACTTCCACTTTTTGTATTTTTTAAAATTTATTTTTTAAATTTATTTATTGTATTTGTAGCCGCCTCCCAGTCCCACTCCCCCTCCATCTTCTGCCCTATTACCTTCCCCTAGTCCACTCAAAGAGGGAAATTTCCTCCCCTGCCATCTTCCCAGAGCTTGTAACATCTCAACAGGACTGCCTCAATTCTCTTGCTCTATGGTTTGGCAAGGCCACATCCCCAGGAGCAAGTAATCAAAGAGAAGACAACTAAGTTCATGACAGAGGCAGTCTCTGCTTCCCTTACTCAGGTCCCCGCATGAAGAGCAGACTGTATATCAACTACGTCTGAGAAGGGGATCCAGGTCCTCTCCATGCATGGTCTTTGGATGGAGCATCAGTCTTTGCAGAACCTGATGAGCTCACTTGATTTTTGTCAAAGATATCAAAACCATACAATGGAAAAAAATAATATCTTCCACAAATGGTGCTGTTTAAATAGATGTTCACATGTAGAAAGATGCAAAGAGATCCATATCTGTTATCGTGTACAAAATTAAGTCCAAGTGGATCAAAGGCCTCAACATAAAAAAAGAAAAGACACACTAAATACTTTGGAAGAAAAAGTGTAGAACAGCCTCGAACTCATCGGCACAGGAGATAACTTCCTGAACAGAACACCAACAGCTCAGGTTCTAAGAGCAAAAATTAATAAATGGGATCTCATGAAACTGAAAAGCTTCTGTAAAGCAAAGGACACTGTCAACAGAAAAAAATGACAGCCTACAGACTGGTAAAGGATATTTACTAACCCTACATCCAATAGAGTGCTTATATCCAGAATATATACAGAACTCCAGAAATTAGACACCAACAAACCAAATAATTCAATTAAAAACACGATACATAGCTAAACAGAAAATTCTCAACAAAGCAATTTTCCTCTTTTTAATCAGGAAAATTTCATTCTCTTTAATTACAAGATGTGATTCAAGCTATCCTCCATGTTGTTCCTATCATATAGCCAAATCACTTAGTATTTTAAATGTATTAATTGTACAAAAACATGTTCTTTGGATCCTTGTGGATACTCCTGAAGATAAATCATAGCTCTTATCATTCTACATCAAAACCATATTTTAGCAGTGGCTTCCATCAAGTTATTATATTCCCAAATTACTTACCAGAAATCATATGTCAATTAATTCACTAGGACTTAAAACTTTGCTCACAAAGTTCTTTGCAGTAAGTAGATACCAGCACAGAAAGAAACAACATAACTGGTCATAGTGATAATGGATTGCCCAGACCCATCAGATACATTTACAATACAACTCCTGAATATAAAAATTGTGAAACTTTTTAGGAGAGTGGGCAAATATATTGTAAGGGAAGATAAAGTAGGAAATGTAAAAAGAGTTATTCAAAGAAATGACAGTTAAGGTAAAATCATAATAACTCAACAAAATGACAGCAAAAAATAACTAAACAATAACAATAGCAATAACCATGAACTAAAAAAGAAAAAAAAATTATAAACAAAGACCTGTATGTGACTAATGGCTAACAAGAAAGTTAGAATTTGCCTTTCCAAGTGATGAGCCTCCCAAATTTGTGATCTAATAACATGTGGGAAGCCTTGAAATTACATACACATAAACCACACTAAACAGCAGGTTGCATTTATGTTTATGCATATAAATATACATATGAAAAAGTAGGCGTAAATGTGAGGGAGAACATGGGTCACAGAAAAGGCTGGAGGGAGAAAAGAAAATAATAATTTAATTAAAATAATAATACTTTCTAAATTTAGGCAAGCCTAACATGATTGAATATAGAAATAGCAGCTGAAATAAATTCTGTTAGGAGTCACAAATGTCTGTTCTTCAAATTTTGTCATCTGTATCTCAGCTTTTACTTATGGGCCCAATGTGATTTCCTACATTAGGATAACAGAGCAGGAGTACCCAAGGCAGAGTTTTTAGAGTGTAGTTCATTTTAAGAAGAATCCATAGTACTACAGTTTCTTTCAATGACATGCTGAAGTATAGAGGTAGGGTAAGATATGCTTACTGGGCAGGTATTTAAAAATACAGCAGATTGTTAAGTTTTCTTTAAATCAGAATCAGTTAAACGTGAAATTATGTATGCATTAATGATCTGAGGATATTAGTTTGACTCAATGGTCATGAACTTCACTGTAAGCTATATTAAAAATATAGCTCTTTTACTCAGGTGTTTGCCAAAGGGCAGAGTCTACAGAAGAGAGCTTGAATAAATAAAAAGAACTATGCTTTTAATAGATACGAGTAAACATTTTACCAGATAACCTATTACCAAAGACAAAGTGACAACATTTACATGGATAGATGTCATATATTGGCTCAGCACCTTCTGTGAAATATTAATATATTTGTAAATATAACGGCTTTAATAGAAAGGACATTGAAGAGTACTTTAAAGCATAACTGTATAGTGCCTTTGTATGTTTTTCATAGAAATCATAGTTGTAAATTCTAAACAATTTACAGGGTTCTATTTGGTTTATTTTGTTTTTAAGCCTAGAATATTTTCTAAATTTACTGTTTATGTAATTTTCTATTTAAAGAAGTCATTTTATCTTTTCCTAATATCATTTGCACCTTTTATATTACAATGTCTATGAACCAACTTAGTGCAATTAGACATTGCTAAAAGTGTTTACACAATTTTAGAAAGCAATTAAAAACACATATTGCTAGTTTGTTTTGATATTTTTTAATTCTAGAAAAAAACCCAATGATCCAAAAAGGTTATTAGTGTTTAAAAAAATATATATATATATAACATGTTCAAAAATCTGTAAAATTAATTGCCATATTGTTCTCCATGTGAAAGAATTAAACTGTTCTACAAATGGTTTTCCTTTGCTTTAATATATTTAGAAAACTTTAGATGTGAGTGAATACCTGTCTTTATCTAGTATTGTCACTCTTGTGTCTGTAATAGAAAATACTACAGGGGATTAAAAATACTCTGAAACAGATATTTATTCTTTTGATTGACAATTAATTAACCATACTGGTTATATAATTGATTTCGTTTCCTCAATTTCTTTTCCTTTATAACTTCCAAAATGAACTCATTTTTTTCTTCTAAAATACTATCATCATTATATCTTCCCACCTTTATTTTGAAAATAGCTACTATTTATCCTCCCAATTTAAATAATTTTGTAGAAGAACATTTGCAAAAGAATATTGCTGATCTGAAGTAATGTTTTTCGAACTAAATGCATATGTAGCCTTCAAAGTATTAAAACTCTTATGTAATTACAATAAATTAATCCCTATGAGTCTGGTATATTTTTAGAATATTGTAAAGGATTATTATTTCAGGGAAATTTAAATGAATTATACATTTTCCTTGAAAACATTGACTATATAGGCATTTGATATATATGTTAAGTTGATAAGCAAGCAAAAAACATACCCTTTGAGTCTATGTTTTTGTTGCAATTCAACATATTTGTTACCTCATAAGATAATTAGATAATCACTTAAATGCTAGTTATTTAATGCAGCTTTGAATGACTTGCATTAAATGTAGATAATATTCTAGGTTGATGAATTAAACACATGCACACATAGCTCAAGGAGAGGACAGAAAATATGTGGACATAAGTTGGTATCTGCCAAGTAATCTGCATTTTGAAGTCAGCTGTCAAAACTGATTAATTGTGAGTTCAGAGGACAGCCAGTACACAGTGGCCTTCATTAGATCTAGAATTTTCTATGCCCTTCACCAATAATCAGGATGGATCTGCTTACACATTTGACTTGTCCTGCAGTGCATATAGATTAGGAAGCCCTGCACAGAGGCAAAATGGATTTAATTATGTTCTTCATGTTTAAAAAAAATAAATGTAAGACTAGAAATAAGCACTTTGAAACAACTACAACTATTCACATCTCCACTTTGTGTCAAAGTCTATTTGCAAGAGAGGTAATTCCAAACTGAATCAAAATCTTAAAAGGATATATGTTGTGAAATACTTTTTCAGGACAATGATTATGATTAGAAAGGTATGCTGAAAGGGTATTTGAGTGAAAAAAGAATTAGAAACATTGCACTGGAAGCAGGATGCTTTATTTTAAAGATCTAGCAAAGGATTTGTAAAAATATAATTTTTTGGTTTTATGTTAGTTTAAGCAGCATTCAGGAATGTTCTTCAGATTTATCATGTCCAATAACATCTATTTAAATATTCTAGTATATTTTAAGATCTTTCTTGCCCTTACTAATAATAAAGCATTTATTATTAAGTATGTTTCAGAACATATTTTGGGAAGCAAAATGTTAAGTTAACTCTCTTTTTTTGTGAGCACAATAGCACACTCTTGTAGTCTCAGCCGACACAGGACTGTGAATATATGGTTGGTTTGGACTTCCTAAACACTCAAAGGCTAGTATTGATCTGTACATACACATATGTTTCAAAATATGAAAATATTCTGTTACACATGAACAGAGAGTGAGAAGGGGGCAGAGAATTCTATAGGAAGGATGCATGGTTTCAAAATATTAACCAGAGTACAGACAACACAAAAGTGTACCTACTTTGCTTTCTAAATGGCTGTGGATTAAGATGAATGCCTGCGTTTCCCCTATGTGATAAAATCTCAAACTTCAGTGTAATCCCATTTGTATCCCAGACATTTAGAAGTAAATTAGATTATGTGCTTTACATGTTCAAGATAGATTTAATGTTTATGTATAAAAGCAATGCAGCCCCCCATAGAGCAAGCATGACATTATGGACACATAAGTAATATATCCATTCATAACAAACTCAAACTCTTAGCACATTGCTCTTGTCCTGAGGGTAGAAGGCTTTCTGAACTTTGATGAGTAACTGATTATTCCATGTAGTCAATTACATTCTTAGTACCAAAGGATGATAAAAACAATTGATATCCAATATACATATTTAATATAAAATATTTTAATTAAACATTAGCTGCAGTGGATTAATAATTATTTTGGCCTACATATTGAATTAAGGGTTACTCTGCGGGTTGAAAGAAAAGTTTATCTCAGGATCAACCTGCCTGTTGCCTAGGAGGGTGCAGGACAGAAGGAGGTGAGAAAAGCTTTATTAGTTTTATGGAGATAGGGAGCTGTGGGAGGAAATGTGCTTGAGCAGAAACAGGTGTGACTTAGAGCAGTGGGATGTGGGGTGCAGCAGTACAGATCAGCCTGGAGTCTATTGTAGGCATTTCAAAATCTATTGGAGGCTCATTTCAGTTAATCAGAAACTAGACGGCCTTTTCTGGAGGTAGCTGCTTGTTGAAGCCTGAAAAGGGAAATGATAGCTTTTGTTCCTGACAAAAGGAAACCCTATTTCAGGAGAATTCAAAGGAGAGCTGCATGCAGGTTCCCATTTATCCAGTAGCAATCCTTGTGTACCTGGTAAGAATTCTGCCTGACCCGAGGCCAGACTGTCATTTAGGATATTTTCAGTGGCAATGTCATTTTAGTGGCCTACTTTGGGGCTAACCATAATAATTAAGATGTAACTCTATTTTAATTTTAAATTGATGTGATGTATCTGAGTACATTTATGTGATGCTGTCTACTACTAAATTTAAACTCTAAGGACAAAGGCATACTGTTCTGGGAATCTCAGTCTGAAATTAGGAAGGATGATATGTGTAATCTAATACTCTTGAGTATAAAATAGACTGATTTTTATGGCTAGATGACTAAGACAGTCAATACGTTCTCTAACTTGCTATTCACATATATTATTTTGAGCTATATATTTCACATGTGTAGGAAACTAAATGCATAAAGTATTATTTTAATTATTTAGTAAATATGTTTAAAGTATCTTTTTAAAATGGGATGGATGTCTAAATGGCAAATCCATTCCTTAGAAAAACATGAAAATTTGAGCTTCAACACTTAGAAAACAATGGCTGGAAACCACATGGTATAAATTACAATAAGAGACAATGATAACTCTAAAAATTGGTATGGGGCTCCAAATCTGGTGATAAATTGGTGATGAAATTTTGGTGTCTAAAGAAACTAAAGTCAAATTTGTCTACTAAAACTTCACAAGAAAATTCATAATGAAAATTTGTGGGATTTATTTTTCTTCCAAAGGTCCTGACAATAAAGTACTTTCATTATATCTGAATTACAATCTCCTTCACTCACTTTCCACTCTCATAAAAACAGTGTGTCCCAGCTCTGTCCTCCAAAGTTTTCATGGTACTCAACAAAGTTGCAACAGTCACTCTTGCTCATTATCAATGATATTGGCTTTGTACACTTACTATGTTCATAGTATTTCAAGCAGTAGCTACTGGTGAGAAAAAAGGAAGTCTTTAAAAATAAAAATATATGAATCAAATCAAATTTTCTTCATTCCATAAGAAAATAGGTTTTCCTAATAAGTTTTAAATGACTATTTCATTAAATTACTCATTAGTCCAAACTGCATTTCTTTCATGAGAATATTTATTGTCATCAAACACTCTAGAATGTGCTCTGAATCATTGTTAACATTCATGGAATTCATTTTGTCAATGAATACAGTGAAGCATATATATTACAGATCATAACCGAGTATAATGGATTCTTTCACAAAGAAAAATAAATGTTTTTTCCAGTTATTTATTACAGCTTGACTTCATCCTGTAGTAGTCAGTGACTGACAAAATAACACAAGTGAAGAAAGAAAAGTCTTTAGACCTGCCCTAAAATTAAGAAGACAAACACTACTACTTAACAAGAAGAGAATTAAACTCAGGTCAGCAATGCTGTGTCTGGGATTTGAGAATCTAGTATTGTTATGAAGAGTATTCAGGAAGACATCTATAAAAACAGAACATGTCGACTGAAGTTTGTAATTAATTTAACAGTTGCTATGACAAAGCTACAGGCATAGAGCTAGCTAATAAAATGTGTCAATCACATACCCCTTATATAAAAGAGCAAGAGAGCAGTCATTGTAAACTTTAATGTTATTGCAATATTTAATCTTTCCCTCCAGACGTGACCTTGTATAATAGATGCTAGCTTGTTTTCTGGGAAAAAGAACTATATTATAACTACACAACTATAATATTTACAGCTTCCTGGTTTCCTTTTATCTTTATATGTGGTGTTCCTAGGTTTTAAATTAATATAAGAGATTAGTAAGGACATTAGCATTTTATATAGAGAAGGAATTAAACATGTTTAAGTAGAAGATACAAACAACGTTTTAAGTTAACACAAAGGTATTGAATACAGGTTCCTTTGGACATAGAAAAACAATACATCTAAAACTGTTATTCACTTAGGAATATGAATACTCTTAAAGAAAAAAATAGATCGAATTTCTAGCATACTGATATGTCAGCTTAACAGAAAAAAATGTAAACATTTGATTTGTTTCCAAATGATTAAAATCTATAAAAGTATTTTGGCTTTGTTGTTCTCCTTTTGGAGTTCCTGCAACCTCCAGGTCTTTCTAACTTCTTCTTTTTCCATAAGGATTCCGGCACTCTGCCCAAAGTTTGACTATTAATCTCAGTATCTCCTTTAATACCCTGGTGCGTAGGAACTTTCACAGGTTCTCTGGAAAATGCCTGCCCTTTTCCTTGTGTTTTCCTACTTCTGATGTCTACTCTGTTTGCCATTATCAATGAGGATTAAGCGTCTTCCTCAGTGTCCCCCTTGTTGTTTAGCTTCTTTAGGGCTACAGATTTTAGTATATTTATTATAGCCTGTATTATATGGCTAATATCCACTTCTAAGCAGGTATATATCATTTCAGCTTCTAGGTTACCTCACTCAAGATGATCTTTTCTAGCTATCACCATTTGCCTGCAAATTTTATGATTTTCTTAACTTGGGCCCAGAGTAGTCTGCAGAAACCAATTCTCCAGCTAAGGACCATGCATGGAGAGAACCTAGACACCCTGTTCAAAGGAAGTCCATTACCTGCCCAGGCTCCACGTGGGTTCTTTTGTAAGAGGTGCACAGGCTGTCTCTGAAATGAAATCAGTGGTTGGCTCTTTGATCACCTCCCCCTGGCAGGTGCACCTTTGCCAGGCGACAAAGGATGATGTGCCAGCCTTGATGAGACCTGATAAGTTAGGGTCAGATAGAAGGGGAGGAGGTCCTCCCCTATCAGAGGACTAGGGAAAGGACATAGAGGGGTAAGAGTGGCGGTGGGTGGGGGAGAGACAGGGTGGGTGGGCTGAGAGAAGAGAAGAGAAGGGGCTACAGAAGGTATAAAAAATGAATACATTGTAATAAATAAATACACAAATTAAATTTAAAATATCTACAAAAATTAAAAACTAATATATGCTCTGATATTTTCAACTAAATAAGAATGACATGTTTCCTACATAAATATTGAAACAAAAATAAAAAGAATATCTGACCCTTGCAAATAATTACATTTTAAAATAAAGTCTCAGGATAGAAACTAAATCATCATAATAGTTTTATACACACAACAAATATTTCACAACCATAACAGAGAAAAATTCATGAATAAACATGCATACTCTTGTTCATGATACAAAAACCTACTTCACTGGAAAATTCAGAACATGATAGATACTTCACTTTTTACCATAAAAATAAAAATATTTAAACTATTTCAATTATTCAAATCTAAATTTTAAAAACACAGGTTCACATTGTTTTAATATGCTAAGGTTTGGACAGTTTTTATTTAAAGTAAACCCTTCTTATTATTTATTATAATAGCATGGTTATTGCAATATATAATAAAGTATAATATATTATACTATATTTTATGTGTATTATTTTGTTAGGTTATCATAGGTGTTAAACTTCATTCCTTTTACCAACACTCAACTGACCTTACTTAATGTATATTGTGAATTACAAAACAAAACAGAATAAAAGCTATTTTTCCTCTCTAGTATTAACCACCAATATGTCAGTTTGGTGATTTATTGAAAAAAATATAAACTGGCCTATACTTTTTCATTGAACTTCCTGGAAAATTGTGTGTTTTTTGTGTTTCAACCTATGTAGCCATACTTCAGAATATGAAATAATAATCAGCACAGAAAGATATTCTCATTGACCTCTGTGTATGTTTCTGAAAATGTTTGTTAGTGAAACCATTCTGTCCTGTAATCATTAGATACACATGGAATATTGGATAATTGATAAGTAACAAATTAAGATTATTTTCTTAATCATAAAGTATAAGGGAGCTTTTTATTTTCCTGCCTTTTTATCTGCCTTGTGATGTTCATTAACTTGTCTTTCTCTCATAGAAATTTTCGTTGTACCCAAATGGGGAATAAAAACGAAACTCTAATACACACTTTTTTTTTTCATTCATGAAAGAAAATTGAATTGAGGTTGAATTTTTGTGCTAAACAAATTCTACATTAGATCAAATCCTGATTTTCTTAAAATTTTCAAAAATGTAACATTAATATTTATTTTTTCATAGTCTCATCTAAAGTCCATTCTGATTATTGTAATCCTCTACTTTCTTATCTATCCTCATTTCTATTTATATCAACCTCACTCACTTGTCTAAAATTTTACTTAAAATAATTTTTGAGATCTACTGTTTAATCAGATACGAGAAAACCAATATAGAAGACAAGGCTATTTTTTTATAAATTTATTTATTTTTATATCAATCACAGGTTAGGTTTTTTGCATCCTGTGCGTAGCCCTCTCCCTCATTCCCTCCCACCCTCTCCAACCCTCCCTCATCTCCTCCCCGCCCCCTCCAAGTCCAGCAACAGGGGAGGATCTCCTCACCTTCCATCTGATCATCTTGTCTCCTCAGGGCTGGCTGCAATGTCCTCCCCTGGGATCTAGCCAGGCTGTTACTCCCTGGCGTGTATGGGGGAGGGTCAAAGAGCCAGCCATCAAGTTCAAGACTGAAACAGTCCCTGTTTCCCTTACTAGGGTCTTCAGTTTGACAGTGAGTTATCATGGGACATGGCTATTTTTTATATCAATACTTACCTAAAATTCAGCAGCAAATGGTAGGAACCTAAGAGATACTCTCTAAACCATGATCAAGACCTGAAAGGCCATGCCTTATAACTATTACACAAGCTAGAGCTTTATATTCTTTTTGCCCTTTCTTCTAATTATGCTCCCTGAGTATTGAAGAGTAGGGGGTACAAGTGTTTCATTGTTGGCTGAGCATTGAATATCACATATTCTCAGTATTTTGAGTAGTCATGAATATGTTCTTACTCTGATTCATTGAAAAGATTGATTTTCCTGATTGAGACTGAACATTTGTTTGCAATAATCACCATGAGTATCATTAGACAGCGCTGTCACATGGATTTTCACCTAAACAATAGAAGTACCTCTCAGAACCTAAGGCATCCTCAGCTACATGTTCATCAGTGATCTTACTGTAACAAATATCAATTCTCTCATGACGACTAGCACTCACACCCAATCAGAGATTTTTTTGTTTATCTCCCTAGGAGTCATGCATCTATGAAGCAGGTGGACAAATATTGCCTTTTGTGTTGTTATTGTAGGTCATAGATTTTCTTGATGAGTAGGACTCTGGATGCCTTTGTCCTTCAATAGTTTTGTATATTACTTTTCAGCTCTATAAAAGCTAGTTTTGCCAGCTGGAAAATAATATTGCAGATCAGTACCAGCTTAAGTTTTCAATACTTTGTAACCATTGTACATGGTTTCTTCCTCAACAAGGACTTATCATCTAGTTCTTATGGGAAACCAAGAAGACTGGCAAGATCCTGAGTTGATTTTGAAACGTTTAGACTTCTTTGATCAACAACTCATATAGTAGTATGTCACCTTGTGCAATGAAAATTTTGCTAAGTTACTCGGCTTTTAGGAGCAAGGTTATTATGAAACACAGAATGTCATCCTGCTCCTCTCTATTTTTATATAACCTAATTTTTAGGCGACTTGAAAACTTTTAGGTTTCCATATGGTATATTTTTTTGTGTCTAAGCTTCTACAATCCTCATCTCTGATAATATATTATCTCATCCCTTTTAGGTAAGGAAAGTTTGTCATCTTGTATTAAGTTAATGAGAGACAGCTTCTTCAACTATATGAGAAAACAACAGTTCTTAGGAAGTTACACAGTCATAGCACATCCATCTGGAGCTTATGAATATGAAAACCCTGGGTTCCATCACACCAGGCACACAGAAATTAATGTTACTGATAACTGATCCTAAGGTCGTAAAGAAGGCACCATATGCTGATATATGAAAATTGATCTTCCAAATGCTGGCTGGCATGTGAAAATCTCTTTGTAAATATTACATTTTGTCTTCCTCCTATTCATCTCATATTGATATTGCACTTGGTGGGTTTTAATGTATTACATTAAATAAAATCAACTCTGATATTGCAAACAAGGATCACTTTTCTCACTTAAAATATGGTAAGATATAAGCCTGAGTAAGAAGGGCAGATACCCTGATATTCTCTTCTGAAAGGAATGAAAAACTTACATTGCTTACACAAGGCTATGGCAGGACTGAGGAAGAATGCTTACATTTCATATCCATGAAAATCATAGCTATCATAGCCTGTGCCTGACAGAAGCAGATCACAAAAAAGAAAACACCAAGAGGAAGTAACAGAGGATGTAACAGAGTAAAAACCGTATCTCTTAAAGCCCACATCTAGGAGACACCTACATCCACATCCAGGAGGTAAAATTCAAGGCAATAAAATGTCAAAATGGTATGAAAACATAATGGCAGAAAGACAATGAATTGTATATCACAGCAAATGAATTATATATAGCTTATATGGATTCTGCTTTAGCACATCATTACATTTCACACCTTTGTTTTTATTTTAATTTTATTTGCATATTTATTTATTACAAAGTATTCACTTTGTATCCCCACTGCAGCCCCCTCCCTTGTCTTTTACCAGTCTCACTCACCTTCCCTCTTCTCCCCTTATGCCTTTTCCCTAGTTGTTAAATAGGGGAGGACCTCCTCCCATTCTATCTCATCTAAGCTTATCAGGTCTCATCAAGGCTGGTTGCATCATCTTCCTCTGTAGCCTGGCAAGGATGTAGCCCTGCACAGGCAGGTCATCAAAGAGCCAGCCACTGAATTCATGTCAGAGACAGCCCCATTACCACTTACTAGGAACCCACTTGGAAACTGAGCAGCCAATGGGCTTCCTTTGAACAGAGTCCTCTCATAGCCAAACTTTGGGCAGAGTGCTGGAATCCTTATAGAAGAAGAGGGAGATAGAAAGACCTGGCAGAGAAGCACTTAAAGAAATGCTCAATATCCTTAGTCATTAGGAAATGCAAATCAAAATGACCCTGAGATTTCACCTTACACCCATCAGAATGGCTAAGATCAAATACTCAAGTGAGAACAGTTTTTTGAGAGGATGTGGAGAAAGGGGAACCCTCCTTCATTGCTGGTGGGAATGTAAATTTGTAGAATCACTTTGGAAATCAATCTGGCACTTTCTCAGAAAATTAGGAATAGTGCTTTCTCAAGATCCAGCTATAGCACTCCTAGGCATATATCCAAAACATGCTCAAGAACACAACAAGGACATTTGTGTAACCATGTTCATAGCAGTTTTATTTGTAATAGTCATAATATGCCAACAACCCAGATGTCCCTCAACTGAAGGAATTGATACAGACATTGTGGTATATTTACAAAATGGAATACTACTCAGCAATTAAAACCATGGAAATCATGAAATTCACAGCCAAAATGGTGGGAACTAGAAACAATTATCCTAAGTGAGGTCTCCCAGAAGAAGAAAGACATACATGATATATACTCACTTATAAGTGGATATTAGACATACAGGATAAACATACTAAAATCTGTACACCTAAAGAAGCTAATAAAGAAAGAGGACCCTGTGTAAGATGATCAATCCTCACTCAGAAAAGCAAATAGGATGGACATTGGAAGAGGGAGAAAACAGGCAAGAAGACAGGAGCCTACCAGAAAAGGCTTTTGAAAGACTCTTCCCAGCAGGGTATAGAAGAAGATGCTGAGACTCATAGTCTAACTTTGGGCAGAGTATAAGGAATCTTACGAAAGGAGGAGGAGATAGGAAGACCTGGAGGGGACAGGAACTCCACAAAGAGAGCCATAGATCCAAAAATTTTGAGCCCAGGGGTCTTTTTTTGAGACTGACTTTCCAACCAAGGACCTTTATGGTTATAACCTAGAAACCCTGCACAGATGTTGTCCATGTCAGCTCAGTGTCTAAATGGATTTCCTAGTATTGGAACAGGAAAGAGTGGAAGACAATGAAGCCAGTCCTGATGAGACCTGATAGGCTAGGAGCAGAAGGAAAGGGAGGAGGACTTCCCCTCTCAGTAGACTTGTGGAGGGACATGGAAGGAGATGAGAAAGGGAGGGTGGAATTGGGAGTAGATGAGGGAGGGGGCTATAGTGGTAATACAAAGTGAATAAACTGTAATTTATTAAAAATAATGAATAAATTAAAAAGAAAGACCTGGAGGGACCAGGGACTCTACAAGAAGAACAACACAGCCAATATACCTGGGTCCAGGGGGTCCTGAGATGACCAATACTCCAATTAAGTACTGTACTTTGCTTTTTTTCCTCTTTTATCTGCTATTTAAAATAAGTGCTAAGATTTTTGTGAGAATTAATGTTTCTACAGTAAAGTGAAGATGTAACTGCTACATGACAAGTTCAATTTACCTTTGTTTTTGGCTCATTTATCAAATAATATAAAAGGAAACAAATAAAATATTGATATTATTTTTCAATATACTTCACCATTGATCTTGAAATTTGAGCATTAAGGCAATTAAGCTTTAAGATAAAATCTTATTAATATTTTGCGAATACACTAGTCATAGAAAACACACTTGTCCTCATCCAGTGCTCTAATGCGATGAGAAGTGGTTTGATCTACTAATCACTAGCAACTGTTGAGCTATTTTAAACTGTGAGGTTGACAGATAGCATTATGAAAACTAGCTATTTTGACTTAATAAGAATCAAGTTATATAGCTCAACTCAACCTTCTATTTCTTGCATTTGCCATTTTCTAGGCAACTGATGTTTATTTTTCCAAATATCACGAAGAAAGTTAAAGCATCTCAATATCTACAGAAAATACATTCTTGTCTTTCCAACAATCAGTGGGTTCCAGCTCTGTGGAATTTTGGCAAGTATGTTTTCCAGAGGGTTAATTTGATCATAAATAAAAAAAGAAATCCTTGGTGGGAAGAATCCTTTTGTACTCATTCTGAGAAAAAGAAAAATCAATTCTTCTAAATTGATATGAAGTGGAAAGTAGGGTAAAGGCTCTACATATAATAAGAGTACAAGGAAACAATGCAAATGTGTTGTTAATGAAACCCGGATCATGAGCTGCAGAAAATCCTTCAAACAGAGCTGACATACAAACAGGTATTTTTCTTTTTTTTAATTTATTTTTATCTCAATCACAGGTTAGATACTTTGAATCCCAGGCGTAGCCCCCTCCCCCATTCCCTCCTACCCACCCACTCCCTCCCTCATCACCTTCTTCCCCGCCCCCTCCAAGTCCACCAACAGGGGAGG
>JAQQSO010001770.1:0-14959 GCA_028658305.1 Pachyuromys duprasi
CTTTTGGATATATGCCTAAGAGTGGTATAGCTGGGTCTTGAGGAATCACTATTCCTAATTGTCTAAGAAAGCACCAAATTGATTTCCAGAGTGGTTGTACAAGTTTGCATTCCCACCAGCAATGGAGGAGGGTTCCCCTTTCTCCACAACCTTTCCAGCATGTGTTGTCACTTAAGTTTTTGATCTTAGCCATTCGACAGGTGTAAGGTGAAATCTCAGGCCGTTTTGATTTGCATCTCCCTGATGGCTAATGACGTTGAGCATTTCTTTAAGTGTTTTTCTGCCATTCTACAATTCTCTACAGAGAGTTCTCTTTTTAGCTCCATACCCCATTTTTTAATTGTATTACTTGATTTGTTGCTTTTTAACTTCTTGAGTTCTTTATATATACTGGATATTAGCCCTCTGTCAGATATAGGATTGGTAAAGATCCTTTCCCAATCTGTAGGCAGTTTTGTTCTGACAACAGTGTATTTTGCTTTATAGAAGCTTTTCAGTCATCCTGACTGAGGTATCCCAGAAGCAGAACGACACACAGGGTATATACTCACTCATAATTGGATATTAGACATATAATATAGAATAAACCTAAATCTGTACACCTAAAAAAACTAAAATGCTCAATCCCCATTCAGAAAGGCAAAGAGGATGGACATCAGAAGAAGGAGAAAACAGGGAACAGGACAGGAGCCTGCCACAGAAGGCCTCTGAAAGGCTCTACCCTGCAAGGTATCAAAGCAGATGCTGAGGCTTATGGCCAACCTTTGGGCAGAGTGCAGGGAATCTTACAAAAGATGTGGGAAATAGTAAATCCTGGAGAGGGTACAGGAGAGCAACAGAACCAAAAATCTGGGCTCAGGGGTCTTTGCTGAGACCGATACTCCAACCAAGGACCATTCATGGAGAAAACCTAGAACCCCTGCACAGATGTAGCCCGTGGAAGCTCAGTGTCCACGTGGGTTCCATAGTAATAGGAACAGGGACTGCCTCTGACATGAACTGATTGAGCTGCTCTTTGATCACCTCCTCCTGAGGGGGGAACAGCCTTACCAGGACACAGAGGAAGACAATGCAGCCAGTCCTGATGAGACCTGATAGACTAGGATCAGAAGGAAGGGGAGGTAGACCTTTCCTATCAGTGGACTGGCGGAGGGGCATGGGTGCATGGGAGTGTGGGATTGGGAGGGGAGAAGGGAGGGAAATACAGGAGAGATCCAACATGAATAAATTATAATGAATAAAAATTAAAATAAAAAAGAACAAATTCTGGCAAGGATGTGGAAAGTTCAGAAACCTTATATATAACTAGTGATCATGTAAATTGGTGCCATCACTGTGAAAACACTATAGAGGTTCTTCAAAATAATTAAAAATAGAAGTACACTGAAAGTAGAAAAACAGTATGATTCAGTGATACCACTCATTCCTATAGCGTGCCTGAAAGATCCTAAGTCAGCACACAACAGAGATATTCATACATTCATATTTATTGATGCAACATTCACAACAGCCCAGGTCAGGAACCAGACAAGAGTTCAGAAATAGACAGAAAAAAAATGTGGTAAATATACTCAATGAAATTTTAATCATCTGTAAAGAAAAGTGAAATTATAGAATTCACCAGATCATTGTGTTCAGTAAACCAGACTCGGAAAGACAAATATAACATGCTTTCTCTCATGTGCCATATGCAGATTAAATTTGTGTATATGTGTATCTGTGTCTGTGTGAAATTGTAGACCATGAAAGGACAAATGGAACCATGAGAGGAGAGAAAATGCCTTGAGGGAGCAGAAGAGAGGAACAAGTGAGGACGATAGAACATACTGGTATAAAAGCAGAAAGTGGCCTAACTTGGGAGGAGGAGACCTTTCAGAAAGGGAGTAGGCCAATGAAGGGCAAAGGGACAGAAGTAAGAGTCATACACATGCATCAAACTCCATTTTTAAAATGCTCTTTATTTTGTTCTAACAAAAAACTAATAATTTTAAGATAAGAAAGAGAGCAAGAATGCCAAGGTGGATCCCTAGAGAGGGCAAGAAAGCACAAGAATGAACATTTACCATCTAAAACACCACAGAGATGTGGCTCCATAATCAAGAGTAGATTCAACGAATCACAGGCCACTGGCCGAATTCAGCCCCATTTTTAATTATTTTTATATTAATTACAGTTTATTCACTTTGTATCCCAGCTGTAACCCCCTCCCTCATCCCCTTCAAATCCTCCCCTCTGTCCTTCCTTCCCCCATCCCCTCCAGGTCTTTCTATCTCCCCCTTCTTCATAAGATTCCCTGCACTCTGCCCAAACCTCTGGCTATGAGCCTCAGCATCTGCTTTGAAACCCTGCTGGGTAGAGTCTTTCAGAGGCCCTCTATGGTAAGCTCTTGCCCTGTTCCCTGTTTTCTCCCTCTTCAGGTGTCCATCCCATTTGTCTTTCTGAGTGAGGATTGATCAACTTACCCAGGGTCATCATTCTTGATTAGCTTTTTTATGTATACATAAAAAAGTATGTTTATTCCATCTTATATGTCTAATACTCACTTATAAGTGAGTATATACCATTTGTATCTTTCTGCTTCTGGAAAACCTCACTGAGGATGATCTTTTCCAGTTTCCACCATGACAAAACTAAATTAAACAATATCTACACAGCAACCCAGCCTTACAGAAGATACTAGAAGGAAAACTCCAATCCAATGAAAACAACTACACCTAAGAAAATACAGAAGATCACTTCACAAGAAAAAAATTAAAAGAAAACAAGCATTGAAACACAGTAACACCACCAACTCCACAATGAAAGGAACTAACATTCATGGGTCACTCTTATCCATCAACATCAGTGGACTCAACTCTCCAATAAAAAGACACAGATTAACAGAATTGTTGCAGAAACAGGATCCAACATTCTGCCACACCCATTTTTAATAAATAAAATTTTATTTGCACATGGTTCATTTCCTATTGTTTCATTGGAACTTCCTTGTTTGTAGTAGTTTTGACATAGATCAAATAAATAATCCACAAAGACAATAAATATCAAATGATCCACAACGCCAATGGAGAGATACTATCTGGACCTGAGAAAGTTTGCTGACCCCTGACCTAAGAAACTTAGTTTAATTTCATTTCCTATATTTCTCTAAACACTTTTACATGAGTCTCCTTCAGGCTTTAGTTTCTACAGCTGAAAAACATCTAGTCTCTAAATGAACCAGTACCTCAGATTTATTATCCCACTGTTCTGTAACATTAGCATCTAGTGTATTAGTCTAGACTTATTACTACAGCTGACTTGAGAAAAGGAAAGCAGTTTCGTTTCTTATGAATCCTCCTAGGCACAAGGCTCTAGTTGTGTTCTTATATGGCTTACGGGGGAAAACTGAACTAATCTGAATTATCTTTCTTTTGCTGCAGAGAGATCTCTCAGAATGATGTCTTGGAGGTAATAGAGGCAGATGTGTTCGCCAACCTACCCAAGTTGCATGAAATGTAAGCAACATACCAGTGTGTGTTTGTGTGTGTGTGTGTGTGTGTGTGTGTGTGTATGTACAAGTGTGATGAAGAGGGTTGTGACTGTTACAAAGAGCATTAAAGTTCCCTTATGTTCCTGGGAGGCCCATGTACCAGCCTTGAGCTTAGCTTCATTCTGTTAACTGACTCTTCACTTGGTCTTCTTCTTTTATGTCATATGCCCTAGAACCTTTTTCTTATGACTATTTGAAAACTCCTTCGCTCCATCATCTTTTTTAATTTTTTAAATTAATTTTTATTAATTATAGTTTATTCACTTTATATCCCAGCTGTAGCCCCCCCTCCCTTTTCTTCTCCCATGCCCCTCCCCCAATCCACTGATAGGAAAGGAACTCCGACCCTTTCATCCCATCATCTTATTCAGTATGACACCACAAAGGCCAAAATAAATCCCACTCAATGTAATAGAAGCTGGGTAAGCCTATTCTGAGAACTGCCTATGCATATACATAGAATAAAGACTCAAGCAAAACACATGACCATCTTAGACTTCATTTTCTTATCTGCAAAACTAGAGTAAAAAACACAGAGTTGCTATGATGAAGAAGAGACATACTAAACATCGGTTAAATTTAGTGCGTCAACCAGAATAATGCAACTCCTTTTTAATGACCCTTGGTTGCTCTACTACTGCAGATAAACTTACTTTCTCTTATTGTCATTCTACTTGAGTATATGTGCAATACATAGATGTAACTTTGTTTCATGTCAGTCTCTAATTACCAGACAATAAATTAAACATTGAAAGGATGTTAAGGCCATAGAGACTTTAAAGATTGTCAATTCAAAAAGTTTCAAAGTATATTCTATTTGTTACTAATAACCCAGAAAATTATTTGAATACTCAATTAAAAACAAGAAAAAGATGTTGTGGTCAGATAAGTTTAAGAAACACTGAGAAAATAAAAGGAAATAATCTCATTTACCATAGAAAAACTCAGAACATGTTTTATACTAAGATACATTTGGAATCTCCAAGAAAAGTGTTGTACAGTGTGTGTTGTGTGTGTGTGTGTGTGTGTGTGTGTGTATTAAGGAGTTATTTAGAAATGACAGTCTATCCATTTTTGCAGACTCCTCTTTTCTTCAGTCTACTCATTCTGCCTAATTCCTAATTCCTCCTCATTTTCATTAATGCCTTGCTGCTTTTCTCTCTCTCCACCTGCCCTCTTCTTGCCCTAGTTGGGGAAAGAGACATGATGGGGTCTCAAAGTCCACAAAGTATATCAGAAAATGAGGCAAAGGCCAGTTTAGAGTATCCCTTGGTTCTGTCCAGGGGGTAGGGGGCTAATGGAACAATTCTTGCATTTCTTCCTTGCATGGAGAGGTACTCATGCCCATACAACATTGGCTGTGTTTAAAATGATTAATTGCCTGGTACTTGGCTCTGGTTAGCTACAGGTTATTGCAACATAAAAGCTAATGAAACAGGAAGGAAGTAATTAACAATAGTATCTCTGCAAATATACATTGATCCAGCAAGATGAGAAAAAGATAGGTGCTCTGCGGGAATCCAAATGTGAACAGGCTTGCTTCCAGACTATTGATCAGGACATAACACAGGCCAAAGCCACTGGGCAGAAGTCACCATTTCCCATCTGCTGGTAGACACCACCTCAGTCTTCAGATGGGGGGACCTGGCCTCCTCCCAGATGCAGTCTGAAGAAACTTGGCACTTTAAATCAGGGACAAATGTTAGTTGCTTTTCTCCCAGATTTTTTTCTTTGCCAGTTCATCTCTGTTTCTCTATTCCTTTTTGCAGCCTAACTGTATCCCTTCCCACCTTCTCTCATCTTTTCACCCTTCCTTTCTGCTCTGAATGTCCTTTTCATGTCACTAGGTCAACTCCCCTTTCTTAGTTTACCGCTTCTGGGAGACCATTACAAGTAAAATTCTCAGCTCTCCATGTGGTTAAGAATGTGCACAAGGAAAGGTACTAAGGAACGGGTATTAAATGGACAGGGTTGGTGCTCAGTTTGCACAGATATCTATAATAAAATTTACTATATTTGTTAAAATGATGGATGGATGGATGGATGAATGGATGGATGGATGGATGGATGACTTGCTTAGTTATTTATTGATGTACTCTGCATAACATGAAAAATATCACTATGGTCCTTGCTGTTTGGGTCACTTACACATACCTTCCTTTTTTACAGTAGAATTGAAAAGGCCAACAATCTGCTGTACATCAACCCAGAGGCCTTCCAGAATCTTCCCAATCTGCGATATCTGTAAGAGCTCATACATTGTGGTGCTCCTTCTGCTATTAATGCACATGTTTTTATTTTAGTAAAATCTCCAGTTGCTACTATGAAGAATAATTGCTTTTTCATCAAGAATGAGCAGGGGTTACCAAAGCAAAGATGGGGAAAAGGTTGACTGTAAGTTTAGTTTTGTTTAATGAGAGAAGTCCACTAATGTAATTGCATTTTGTTTTAATTTTCACGTGAAGGATTTCTTTCACATTTACATGCAGACCTTTATAAAACCTGTTCATAATTTAGGGTTAATGAGATGCAATCAAACTTTTGGCTAGCTTTCATTTTGCAACCTTGACTTCAAGGACATTGTCTCACTTGTTTTGCATATACGTATTTTTTTTCTCAGATAAATTGCAGTGTTTTATTTTGAAAATTTGGTCAATAACCATCATGGCACTTTATCATCAGAGAGATTCCTGATGTTTCAATTCCATCCTATGACCTGTCCCCAACAGCAGAAACAGCTTCCTACACTTGAATGACTTTTACATTAGCCAAGGGCTTGACAGATACTTGAATGTTAGGATAAGTAAGATAGTACAACATAGCAGACAAGAGTCTGAACTCCAGAGTCAAATGTTCTAAGTCCATTCCCTAGCTCTTTATTACAGGAAAGGACCTAACTTCTCATAGCTTGTTTCCTCATTAAGAATGGAAATAATAATGTATATAGGCTGTGATCATAAATATACTGTATTGAGGCTTAAAACAACAACCATCTCTTAGTTTTTTTACCTGTCTCAGTTGTTCAGCCATATTAATCTGCTGACCAGAACTTGGTTTGCCTACCATGCATCTCTAGCAAGTTGGCAAGTCATCTGGGGTTCGGCATTCTCAAAGGTACCAGCTGGAATGGCTCAGCTCTCCTCTCATCTCTGCCATGATAGTGTAGGCTTATTTTCACTGAGACCCCAGAGTTTCAAAAGAGAGAGATGAAGAGTGCAAGCTTCTTCAGAATATACCCTGAGTAACACACCATCTCTTCTGGTGCATTTCATTAGACACAGGAATTCACAGAACTAGCCTGAATTCAACAGATAGAGAAGCAGGTACCGCTTCATGACAGTAGAAGCTGTAGCCATGGTATAGGGTATATGAGAACAGAAAAAAGTAAATAGGCTTATGGATATCTTTGCCGTCAATCCAAAGTTTTTCACTGCGACTATTGTCATGGATCAAAAATCCCATAGTCCAAATTTGAGAGTTATTATAAGGCTAGCTAGTGACTGGATGAAGAGAAATAGTTCTTATGGAGCAGCCCTGAGTGCTTTCTGTAAGAGCTCTTAAAGGCAAATACCATATCCTTGTTGGCAGTTGCAGGGGAAGAAGAGCAAGCAAGCAGTTTAGCAGAAGCATAAAGCAGCAGTTAGCTAGGTCAACTTAAGCTCAAGTTCCTGGGGCAGAGTTGGGCAATTTTCTAACTTTCTCCTAAGAAGGACTGTAAGGGGGTGGGTGGTTAGCTCTTAGTCAGATCTTAGATGGCTGCAGCAGGGACAAGATGAGGGACCCTTGGCCCCATCACACCTATCACTAAAGATATCCAGTAAATATTGGCTGCTAATAATATCATTCTCTGGCCATACTAACTAAAGTTAGTAAGTATTAAAGAGGACACTAAGCCATTGTGGACCTCAGTTCTCTGAATGGAAACTAAGGAATAAAATTCAGCAAATGAGAGTCCATCTAACCTTTTATGCCTTATTTCTGATAGGAGTTCCAGGAGGGGTTTAGAGAAGAAAGAAGGTTGGTTATGTCTGAATACATATTACAGGCAGGCCAGCTTCATGAGCACACACCATGTACAGTTACATAGCTGGTTGCCTTCACTCCTTCTTTTTTCTTCCCTCCTCCTTCCTTAGAAGACTTCTGAGCATAACATGGGGTTAAAGATCCTTCTGTAACAGAACAAAGGAATTCTAGGAGGTCTAAAGGAGTTCCTAGGGTAGATCTATTGGCAAACTATCCCTAGTTCAAGCCCTATTACAGAGGGTAGACTCATAAAAGAAACTTTATGCACACTTTTCATAGCTTTTAAACAAAAAAACCTGTTTTATAAAAGAGAGCATAACATGGCAGATAAATAAGGACTAAGAGGGATCATCCCAAACTCTGAAGCTAAGCAACCAGAATTTAGCTCTGGGATTGGGGTTATAGAGTACTTGCCTAGCAGGTATAAGGATCCTAAGTATCATTAAAAAATCAAAATAGAATTGGGCTGGTATTGGCTCACACATCATCAACAGCACCATTCCTTCTTCATAATGAAGACCCTCAACAAAAGAGGAACTTGGAGGATGTGGATATGGGATACACAGTACAACAAGAGAAAAGGGGTAGGTGGCCTTCAGTAGAAAAAAAAAGACAAAGTTCTGCCTTAGATCTCACAAGAAAAGAAAACCTATCATCGAGTCTACCCTCCTCTTCATTTCCTTTCTCACTTTGAGGTGATCAGCCCTCTTGAGTCATTATTAGGGGAAGGATGGCTCCATGGGCATACACCCTGGGAATTTGCTCAAATCGCTGTGTTCAAAGGGTCCTATATTGATCCTATGTGGTTCCTGTGACTGTTGACAAGAGATAACAGTAATAACAGTAGCTAGTTCTAGCCCCACTGTGTTTGGGGAGATTATTCCTCAGTATATTTTAAACCTGTTTCTGAGGAAAGAAAACAGCTAGTAAAAAACTGGGAGATATTACATTATTGTCAAAAGATCCTCTTATACTACTAAAAAATAAAACAGCAAAATGTTGTTATCTTAATCAGTTCATACTGATACAACAGAATACTATATGCTGGGTAGCTTAAATCATAAGTCAATATTTCTCAATTTTCTAGAGGCTAGAAATCTAATATCAGGTGCTCCATAGTCAGTTCTTAGAGAGGGTCTTCTACCAGGTATATAGAAAGCAGTCTTCCCATTCTGTCCTCACACGACCTCTTAAAAGTATGTGTGTAAATAAAAAAGAGAAAAAGCCCATGACTACCCTGCTTTTACACTATGATTTGGGAAAAACACCCAGTGTATAATAGTGATCTAATTCTATACTGTATAAAATCTTCTCACATCTGGAGTCCTGTAGCTCTCCCATAAGGAACTTGAGAATAGGAATTGAATATTTTAAGTCTTTTTTAATGTAATTTATTTATTTTTATATTAATCACAAGTTAGGTACTTTGTATCCCAGTTGGAGCCCCCTCCCTCATTCCCTCCCACTCTCCCCATCCCTCCCTCATCTCCTCCCTGCCCCCCTCCAAGTCCACTGATGGGGGAGGACCTCCTCCCATTCCATCTGACCCTAGCTTATCTTGTCTCTTCAGGGCTGGCTGCAATGTCCTCTTCTGGGCTCTAACTAGGCTGTTCCTCCCAGGTGTGTATGGGGGAGGGTCGAAGAGCCAGCCATTGAGTTCATGACAGAAATAGTCCCTGTTCCCCTTACTAGGGTCTCCAGTTGGATACTGAGCTACTATGGGCCACATCTGAGCAGGGGTACTAGGTTATATCCATTTTAAGTCTTTTGACATCTGGCAAAACTAAACCTTCCCCAGATGTGCATACCACCTCAGCATGCATACATGATAGTCCCTGGAGGCTTGAACAACTCTGCCCTCCCACAGGACTTCAGCCTGCAGTACACCTGCTCCTTTGAAATATTTTCCAGGCCACTAAGACAGATCACACAAATTCACAGCCAGTCCTCTCGTTCTCATCTGAAAGGTCCTAACAGGGAAGCGATGACCAGTTAAGCTCCCATTCGGCATTAGTCCCATCTGGCAACCATAGTGAAATTTGCAAGATAGAGTTGCTTAAACAAAAGAAGATTGCTTCAGTTATGAAGGCTGGGAAGTTCAAAATCAAGACTCTCAAAGATTAGGCCACTGCACCATCTCTTCCTGGCTTGTGTATGTCCTCGTTTTCCTTATCCTCAGATGGCAGAGAGAGTGGGCATGCCCTCAAAAATGCAAGAATGTGCAAGAGTAAGTCTCTGGTGTTGCTTCTTACAGAGACTAACTGGGATTCGAACCCCAGTTTTTATTACCTCACCAAAGCTGAATTGTCTCCTAAATATTTTCTCTCCAGATACAGTCACAAGGAGGATTAGAACTTGAAGTTATGAACAGAGAAGGGACAAAGGTTAGTCCCTAATACACCTCCTTCCACGCTGTTCCTGTCATGGCAGCAGCCATCCACACAGCTTTATGATTCGGCAACCAGATAGAGACAGAGACAAGAATTACACATAGTTTCTGGGATGATGAAAACTTGCTGCAAGACAAAGAAAAAGCACAAAATGGACGAAAGAATTCAGTACTAATGAGTGGGGTAGAGCTGCTGTTTGTTTGTTTCTAACATTGTTGTCATTTTGGTTTTTGCTTTCATAAGCCAGGATAAATATTTAGCAGCAGCGCAACTAAAAGCAGGAAATTACCAGGGGGCGTGGATGAGAAGCCATTTGATTCGAACTTCCTAATTGCTATACACACACACTTAGAAATGCTGTTCTGAGGCTCTCCGTGTTGATTCCATTTCAAGCTGTTCATTTGATAGTGCAGAATTCAGGACAACTAGAAATCAGCACTCTTCATCAACACCTTCATGCTTCACAGAGGAATCTGAAGCAATTAAGAAAAAAAAAAAAAGCTTATAAATAAAGAAGTGCTCTTTAACCAGAACATGAACCAAAAGATTCATCTAAATGGTGTTTTAAGTCAATCTTTTATTTGCAAGCAATATTTATTTATTTATTTCTATTTTTTTTACTGCTTTGCATTCCTAGAGCTGAACTTTTATGTATGAAAGATTATCTATTGATCCATAAATAAGGTTTATACAATATTCTTTTCTCTTTGCATCCTCTCAATATAATTTTCAGGCAGCTGGGTGGTGTTCTTTGCAACTCAATAAACTATAATTCTGTTTGGTAAGCATGTCATACTGCTGCGTGCCCCACCCTCAAGCCACCACTGACAACTGTCTTCCACTTAGACAGACACCATTAGACATCTTCTAAAATACCTTATGATGGCTGCCAGGCCATTTTCTTTCTGTAGCTGAGAACCATTCTAGAAAATTCTCTACAAAGACTCCCCTAAGCAGGCCAGTTTTATTTTCTGCCTTGGTTATAGGGCTTTTCTGACATGAACATATACTGTTTCTACAAAATGGATCACTCTGGTACATTTGATCCTCAGCCACAATTTCCTCTATATGGTGGCTGGCATAAAAGATCTCTACAAAGATTAAGTTTTAGAAACTATGGTTACCATAGGCTTGATTCCTCTACATTTGTCCCTCAGTCTTCTGGTTTCTGAATTGTGCAGTCAGTAAGAACTCATCCAGTATTTCATTTAAAAATAAATGAGAACATACTACGTATGAGGCTCTCTTACGCATGCCAAACATGACAGGACAGAGGAGCTCACCTTCTCATTGTAGAGAGAAACAATGTTGAATTATATCAGGTGATAGTGGTACCATCAGATATATATTTCAGAGAAAACATGATGTGTGTGTTTCAAAGAAAATACCATTTGGGGAAGGGTGACTAAGAAAGCATGGAACGGTCAGCTCTGTGCAGGATATGAGATATCTATAGGTAACTCTTCAAAGAAAAGACTATACTCTTGAACAGAACAATATCTGTAGAGAATGTGGTACTGGCCATGCATGAGAAGACTGAACTGGTGTTCTAAGCCAGATAAATCATGGAATGACACAGTGGAATGAGCAAATCACATGATTTAGAAAGACAGAGGAGGAAAGAGTGGAAGATTTCCTGTGTGGAAAAGTAGCAAGAAAATACATGCAATGTGAAAAGATCACAAATAGGGAGAAACCGAATCCCAGTGAAAAAGAGTACACCCAGTAAAGGAATATGACTAGATTTTGGTTTATGTGACTGAGTAAAATTGGAGGAGAGCCTGAGACAGAAAAGTTTTGTGTTAATCTAGTAGAAAATAATAAGATATTCAAGATGAGTGGGCAGCAGACTGGCATTATGGAAGTAATTCGATTGTAGAATCCCCTACAGCAAACTTAAAGGAGCTCTGCTACGGTCAGTTGCCATAAGCCACAGGCAGAGTAATGGTGACAACAGTTGAAAGTCAATGGAAATCACAGTGGCCTGTTAGTTACCTCTGTGTCATACAAGGATATACGGAACTGAAATTATTTTGGTCCACTCTCTTTGCTACCCTGACTTATTCCCCATGCACCTTCCACATAGCCATCTTATAGATGACACTCATCAAGAATCTAGTCATTCTACACAAGACAATGATTATTAAGACACAATTATTAGACATCTTCTGGGCTATCAGCTTTGTATCTCAGAATGTTGCCATCACTACTAAGATGCTTGGACACAATGAAGACTACAGAATTGCTTATTTTATCAGTAAGATGTCTTCCAGCCACGATGCATGGCCTCACAAACATGGGGCTCTCAATATTACTTCTGTCCCAAATCTAGAAGGGCAAAATTTGTCTCTAAAGACAACGAAACCTGGTATGTGACAGACACAACATAAAGCTCCCTTTCCCTGAGTTTTAAATGCCACACACAGTCTTGGAGGTGTACTAGGAAACTCCAGCCAGCTTAACCTCACCTCCCTTGCTGAATGACAACCATAGTATGCAGTCCTGCTATGTTGTTCCCTCACAAATGAGCAAAACCACCTCTTCAAAGCCAGAGAGGCATTGGCTATGTGGACTGGTTGTCAGAGGCAGATAGCACCCACCACCCATTAGAGTGGCCTGATATGACCCATCTCAGGTTCACATAGACAGCTTAGACAGTAGAGTATAAAAGGATGATACAAAGGAACAGAGCCACACAAGTGAGTTCCCTCTTTCCCTCCCTCCCTCTCTCCTTACCTGCCTACTTTTCTCCTTTCCTTTCTCCCTTATTCCAGAATGGGAACCACTAAGTTTTCTTTAGCACTGAATCCCTAATGTATAAGGAGAGAGGTCCCCAGTACATTGTAGCCGAGATAGGAAGGATAGAAGAAGAAAGGAAGGAGGAAAGGGGAGGGGCATTTCTCTTATTGAGCAGGCTAGTTGTGTTGCAGGCTCACAAGCTAGGTCCTTACCCCATTCTGTAATACTTATTGGGGAAGAGCTATTTTTTATCCTCACTTCCATATACTCACTCATGTCATCTACACTAACATTCATATTATGTTAGGCTGTGAGCTTCTAGAACAGATATAGTCTAGGAAAGTGCTTAGCTTTGCCTGGGAAGGTTGATGTCCTCCATGAAGGTGTGACTGTATGCAGAAGGCATCCTTGGGCTCACCAATCAGGAGAATAAACTATCTAGTGACTGAAGAGCAATGTATTGGCAGACAATACCTGCACTGGATTGTACCCATACCCTAGTTAGAGCGAGCACTGTGAATCAATTGTCTCTGAGTCTGTGCAGGGACAAGATCAGCACATAGTAGGCCCTTAATGAGAAGGTAGGCATGGCATGGAAGCCTCCTGTTTGTATGGTGAGAGAAGAGCAGTTGCTGTTTTCAGGGAAATATCTTGGGGCTTTGCAGAGTGTGAACACCAAAGTGACAAACGCTCTTAGCAGGAATATTTTCATCTTCAGCAGACATTGCATAAATGTTCCACTGTGGTTTAATCACAAACTCACCCACGGTGATCAACCCACAAATAAAGCCTAGTTCAAGAGGCAGTGAGCTCTTCCTCACCTAGTTGGGATACAGAAATGTGGATAGAGAGCAGATGGTTGGTGGCTCTATGAAAGAGGCATCTTAGCAACCTCCTCATAAAGTTCAGTCACCACCATATTCCTGGCAAGGACCAGACCACATATATTCACTCACCAAATGCAAGAAAAAATGTTATCCCTGACAGAAACATCCAAGACCCTGTTTCCATCCCTGGCCTTACTTATAAAAACAGAAACCTCCCTGGGTCTCAAGAGAAATGAAGAAAAGGAGGAAATAGCTTGGTGACGTAACATAATCCAGAGAAGCAGAGTTTGAATCTCCAGAACCTACATATGGTAGCTTCCTGTCTGTTGCTGTGATAAAATACTCAAATAAAAATAACTCAGGGGAAAAGAGATTTATCAGGGCTCACAGTTCCAGGTTACAGCCCATGATTGTAGGGAAGTCAAATCTAAACCTCGAAACAGCTTCACACAACACATCCACCCAGGAGCAGAAATAGAGGAATGCATAAATGCTCACTTGTGTGGTTGTATTCAGCCTGATTTACCCACTGTTGTGCAGTGCAAGACTCCATGCCTAGGGAATGGTGCCCCGCACACTGGGTCTTCACACATCAATTAACTAAATTAAAGCAACCACTCAGAGACATGTTACAGAGACCAAATCAACATAGATAATCCCTTACTAAATCTCACTTTTAAATTGCCAGTTAGAGCTAACAATCATACCACATGAATGTCAAGAAGGCATGGTGACTCAGTGAGAATGTCAGCCTTGGAAAGTGGACACAGGCATCCCCAGAGCAAGCACCTGGTTAAGAGGGAGATCCCACCTCAGAAGAATAAGATGCAAAGCAACTGAAGAAGATTCCCCACGTCATCCCATGGATTCTGCACATGCATGTGTGAAGAGCACACATGCTCATCTGTGTGAACAAACATATACATAAGCAGGTCCACTGAACATACATACATATTTAAAAAGAAAAAGGAAAGAATTACAGCTGTCTTGTCTTCTGCAAAAGGTTGCTGTAATGAAGGGGAGGTGAAAACAAATAGCATTTTACAGTCAAAGGGCATCGGTCACCAGTGTGCATTACAGGAGTCAGGCTTTGGAAAGCACTTTCACTTTGTAATAATTTGTCTATAAAGCACTGTGAACTATTTAGTGGCTGATCTATGTCACAGATGAAAGCATGAGGTTTTGAGACAGTGATTACATTGAAAAAGGTCATATTTGGACTACAAAATTATTTGGGGGCAGGAGGCCAAGGGAACTTCTTGTTGAATCCTTATCACATGGCAGATTATAAAGTTGCCATTGTTAACTCCAACACCCATTCATGTTTAAAGTCTTGGAGAGACTAGGGATACAAGGCACATACCTAAACATTGTAAAGGCAATATACAGCAAGCCTATAGCTAACATCAAACTCAATGGAGAGAAACTTAAATCAATCCCACTGAAATCAG
>JAQQSO010001771.1:0-14959 GCA_028658305.1 Pachyuromys duprasi
AATGGGGTATGGAGCTAAAAAGAGAACTGACTGTAGAGGATTATAGAATGGCAGAAAAGCACTTAAAGAAATGCTCAACATCCTTAGCCATCAGGGAGATGCAAATCAAAACGACTCTGAGATTTCACCTTACACCCACCAGAATAGCTAAGATCAAAAACTCTAGTGACAACGCATGCTTGAGAGGCATATATTTTCTTAAAGTGAAAAACCAACTATAAAAATTTCTCCTTTCTCAGAAATATGTTAATGGGCTGGAATATGTGGTAGTGATTTTTTCCAACCTATGAATGGATGGAGGTACATTATTCTGGTGGAAATTTTCAGAGCTGGAGTTAAATCAGAATATTAAACAATTTAAAACAAAAACTAGTGATAGAGACTGAGACAGATGAATTCTAAAGTGTTGGTGAAATTTATAAAGTATAAAAACACAGAAATATGTCAATTTGTGCATATAAAACATTTTAATCAGAAATATGTTCCATGTTTCCTTTTATTAGATACTCCTGTTTCTTTATTTGGAATTTAACTGATGTACAGCATAAACACATTTCATGTAAGCTCACTGAGGTTATTCAATTACTTTAAGTATGTTTTCATTTGTGTTTAATATTTGAGATTTCATTTACTACTTTCTTGAAACATTGATGAATAAAACCCAACTATTTACAATTTAAATTTTCCTTGGGGAGAAGAAAGAGTGCTTTGTGAGTGTGTGTGTGTGTGTGTGTGTGTGTGTGTACATGTGCACAAAGGCACTGTGTAGCTACTCAAATGGTGAGTTCAGATTAAAGAAATCTAAAGTTCTTGGGGTATGTACATTACAGTCATAGACTCTGTGCCTAACAAACACAAAATTGTCCATTCTAACCAATGATCTACAAAGATATGTGAATAAATGAATGAACAAAAACTTGTGATCTTTAAAAAAGAAAATGTGCTCATCAAGCATGCTCTTTTGAAAAACAGAGCAGAGTAACAATATTCAGCCCCAAACTCATGAATTAAGTATTGATGGGTTTTGTGCAAAGAGAATTATCCTCATCTTCCTAGTCATAGCCCAACAACAGCCTGTATCTTGAGTCTACAAACTTGCCAACATCTCTCTTTCTATGAGCTATACAGTGTGAGAGCTACAGAGACGTTTGAGTGAATCTACCTATGGAAAGAGAGGACACCTAGGAATGCAGTTCTTTGACTGTTGTTCTAAATTTAAAAAAATATGGCAGAAAAATACTATACTGAGTACCTCAGTACAGACCCATTATGATTCTATGAGCCATCTTTCCTCTAATGAAAAACATGTGAAGAAGTTACTGGCAAGGATTGAAACTGGGGGACTTTTAACTTCAAAACTAAGTAAACAGATGTACAATGATTTAAAAACTGGAAAAATTCTTTCTAAAATTCTATAAATTTTGTCATCCTTAAAACACCAAGGAATGAACTCACCAATTGCTGTGTGTTGTGACTTTACTTAGGGAAACATGAATACAGCTATCTTTGCCTCAGATTTGGGGCCTATGACAAAGCAGAAGTGGTGATGTCCCACAAGATTTGGACCCTTGGAGCTTGTTTCCTGACTTGTAGGCACCTTCACTGGAGCGTCTCCTCTTCTCCAGCCTTATTAGTTACTCATACAACCTTGATGGGGCGCGTTGCTAATCTTGCAACTCTCTGATCCATTTGAGTATCTGTAGCCTATGCATCTCTAGGACTTTTTAAATCATACTTCTTATACTTACTTATTTTATGTGTGAGAGCTTTGTCTGCAAGAATGGATGTGTGTCACATGCATGCTCTGTAGAGGTCAGAACAGGGTGTCAGATCCTTTGGAACTGGAGTCACGATTTGTTGTGAACCACCGTGTCGGAACTGGGAACCAAACCCAGGTTTTCTGCAATAGTGAAGGATGCTTTTAATTAATGAGCCTTCTCACCAGCTCATAGGAAAGAAACGAGCCGCAACTGCAAACCGTCTGCAGTTATCAGACGTCTTTAAAAAGAATGCAAAGTATGTTCTTCAATATTTTTGTAATGTTTACATATGAAAAAATGTTGGCATTTTCATGCATTGTGTTAATTAAAATACATTATTAGAACTAATTTCATTAATTTTTTTTAAGGTTTGGCAACGGAGAATTTTATAGCTAAATGACTCAATATATTACTTCAGAAGACATTACTCTGACTCTAAAGTTGCTTAAGAGAAAAAGCGGTACGCCCACTTTCACCTCCACCGTCAGCCACCTTGGTGCGTTTTCACCTCTGTCAAGTGTTTGGGCTGAAAGTTACTGTAACATTATCTCTAAGTCAAGTGAGGGTTTTGTTTGTTTTCAGAATCTTGAAATGAGCCATTTGAAGGGATGACTTCCGGGGGCCTGGTTCTCGATTACATCATTATAGTTTGTAGGGACCCAGTTCGCACCTGACAGACAAGTGAAACCACAACGACCTTTCAACACAGCCTTCCTTGTTTCTGCTTTATTTTTTGTGTTTTCCACCCACAGTCACACCCCTTAGTAGCTTTCTGAAAGTCATCTGTCTTAGGACAGCAGCTGTGCCTGGTGCTTTTTTCGTTTCTTTTCCAGCCACAGGCTATGTTCCTAGGCACAATGGGTGCCCTTTTCTTTCACTGCACTCTGGGAAGCCCACTGGGCCTCCCTGGGATTTCCCTCCTAATGCTCTGTTGAATCACCCCTAGTCAAGGACAGCTCTGGCCAAGACTTCCTCTTTCTAGCTTGTGTCAGCCAGCGTTTGTCATGCCACCATTTCTCAAAGACTTCGAGAAAGAGCAAGTGGAGGTAAAGCCTTTTTCTTTTTCTTTCTTTCTTTTTGAACATTTAATTTTCATTGATGTGTATACATCTTTTGGTAGGTATCCACATGCATATCCTCAAAGGCTCTAAGAGGATTTTGGATACTGCTCTTTTATGTCTATAAAGATTTGAGTTGGGAGAAGAAAAAAAAAGAAATTTTGTTGGAATTTTGATGGGGATTGCATTGAATCTGTAGATTGCCTTCGGCAGGATGGCCATTTTTATTATCCTAATCCTGCCAATCCATGAGCATAGGTTATCTTTCCATCTTCTGATACCTTCTTCAATTCCTTTCTTCAGAGACTTGACA
Organism: Pachyuromys duprasi; assembly: GCA_028658305.1. NCBI lineage: Eukaryota > Metazoa > Chordata > Mammalia > Rodentia > Muridae > Pachyuromys > Pachyuromys duprasi. The sequence goes on from JAQQSO010001771.1 coordinate 3,132, forward strand.
TTCTCTTCATTCAGACCTTTCACTTGCTTGGTTATAGTTACCCCAGGATATTTTATCTTATTTATGGCTATTGTGAAGGGTATTGTTTCTATGATTTCTTTCTCAGTTAGTTTGTGATTTGCATATAGGAGGGCTACTGACTTTTTTTTTTTTTTAGTTAATCCTGTATTCAGTCAGGTGTTTATCAGCTATAGAATTTCCTGGTAGAGTTTTTGGGGTCGTTTATGTATGCCATCCTATCATATGCAACTAGTGATATTTTGAGTTCTTCCTTTCCATTTGTATCTCCTTGTCCTTTTTTAGTTGTCTTATTGCTCTGGCTAGAACTGCAAGTACTGCATTGAATAGATATTGACTGAGTGGACAGCCTCCCCCAAACCACACAAAGATCCAGCAAGGAATGAGAATTACAGACCAATTTCCCCCATGAACACTGGTGCAGAAATACTTGTATCCAAATACAAGGACATATAAAAGATATCACATACCATAATTGAGTAGATTTCATCTCAGAGATGCGGAGATGGATCAACATATGAAAAATTTTCGATGTAACCCATCATATAAACAAATTGAAAGAAATAAATCACATGATAATCTTACTAGATTTGTAAAAAGCCTTTAACAAAATTCAACACCCCTTCATAATAAAAGTCTTGGAGAAATCAGGGATACCAGAGACATATCTAAACAGAATGAAGGCAATTTATAGCAATCCTATAGCAAACATCAAATTAAATGGAGAAAAACTTGTAGTAATTTCACTAAAATCAAGAACAAATCAAGGCTATCTACTCTCTCCATGTCCCAAGTAATTTATTTCATTTGATATGTATTTTTCTGGCTTTTATTATTATTATTATTATTATTATTATTATTATTATTATTTATAATTCATTCACTTTGTATTCCTCCCCTATGAGTAGACTGGGGGGGTCCTCCTCCCCAATTATCTGACTATAGCCTATCATGTCTCATCAAGACTGTATGGATCCTCTTTCTCTGTGGCCTTAGTAGGGGAGGTAATCAAAGGGCTAGCAACTGAGTTCATGCCAGGGATCACCCCTGCTCCCCTTACTAGGGAACACATATAGAAACCGAGCTGCCCATGGATTACATCGGAGCAGGGGGTCTAGGTCCTCTCCATGAATGGTCCTTGGTTGATTCATCAGTCTCTGCAGGGCCCCTGGGTCCAGATTTTTTGGCTCTCTTGGTCTCCTTGTGGAGCTCTTCTCCCTTCTAGGTATTTCTATCTCCCCTTTCTTCCATAAGATTCCCTGCACTCTCCCCAAAATTGGGCTATGAGTCTCAGTATCTGTTTTGATACCCTGCTGGGTAGAGCCTTTTATTATGTATTTATATCTAAAGATTCTTCCTTTTTTAAGTAAGTGTGCTTTATATATTTTGACAGTCTTTTCCCTTCAGCTATCATGAAAGTTTTCTGCTTCATAATCCTAACATACTTTATATTTAGTATGTAAAGATTTCAATATCTGAACTCACTGATGTGACCACTAACTTCTATTTCCTTGTCTTTATGTGGTAGAAAATCATTAAAGATCAGATTTGTAAGTTGTCTGTAGGAACTCTGAGGACTAGGCTGAGAGAGCATTTGCTGAAACCTTAGTTCATCAATATGATGAGATCTTGTTGGGGAGACAAATTGGGAGGACACAAACATGATTCCAGGAGTGTATTTCCTGGTTTGTTTGTGTTAGGCACCTTGTCTCAGTGTTAGCTAAAGCAAATTATGCACTCTGGCTTTTGGTTTACAACCATTAAAAGAGAATTTTGTGATCCGTTCTGTTTTTATAAGAAGAGCTCTAGAGAAGTCATAACATTATGTAGGATAGGGTCAGCCCTTTGGGTTGCAGCGCACCTGCATGGGTTTCATGTTGCAGTGTTACAGTGTGGCTTTAGGCAGTGAGGCACAATCAGTTTTCTGGGGATTTCCATTTCTCTTATGTTCTAGCTGAAGTCCCAAACTCTAGTGCTTTTTTTTTTCTTTTTAAATTGAAAATAGACTCTTCACTCATACAATTCATCAGGACCATCAATGTTCCCTGAGCCTTCATGGGGTATTGGGGTTGATTCAGGTCACCTGCCCCCAACTGAGGACTCTTGTTAAGAGCACTTTAGCTTCTGCTCCTCTACAGTGGACAGGGATTTCCTAGAGATCCATGGGAGGCTTTCATGGAAAGATATCAACACAGCTGTGATTCTCCAAGACATTGTTAGAAGCTTCTGTCTATCCTAAGTTTGTCTCCTGATCCTGCACATGTTAAGGGGACCCACCACCACACCCTGTGCTTACTAGTAGTTCATTTCGTACTGCTTACAAAGCAGTAACATTTGTTTGTCCTACATGTTTTTTACGTGTTTTTCTTACCTTGATAACGGCAGCTTGTGAAGACCTGACATAGATTATGTGAGAATTTCATGGTCACTTTAGAATTTGTCCTCATGTCCTACTTCTCCAACATCACCTTTGCACAGTTGACTTTCAATTTCTGCTTTGTTCTTTCTGTGTCAGAGAAAGGTTGCAGCTGTCACCTGAATGGTAGAAACCCATGAGCAGAGTGAAACTGGAGATTCCCAGATTCAAAAAGAAGAAGCTTCAAAAACTGAAAAGAAATTTTACTTAAAAAATTCAAACAAACAAACAAACAAACAAACAAAAACATGCTCAAGGCTTCTCTGCACTGTTGCTAAGGTGACCAGCAGAGATTCCCAGGGGAAAAGAAAACAAGTAAATGCTTTGCATAAGCAATTACCTAAATGCTTGCTTTCTCCTTATTTGTTGAGGGCCCTCCCAGCCTACAAATGATGTTTCAGAGCTTTATGATGAAATACACATTAACAACTGACTTTGCATATTATACTCTTTTAATTTTTTTTTCAAAAATTCCCATGCCAGTGTTCTGATAGGCACAGTACATGAAGATACAGTTAATGCCAAAATCAGTTCAGGAATTCTGCAGATCAAAGGGCAAAGGTATGCTACAGCTGGAAGCAGACACTTCTAAGCGTGTTGCAAGGGGAGTTCACAGCCCTACACTCTTTGAATGCTTTCTTGGTATTGACAAGAAGATTCAGATAGACTGTGCACACAATGCAGCCTTGGGATTTGTGCATTCCTTGAGAAGCAATTTGAGTGGCATATATTTAAGACAATCCATTCATATCTGAACACATTCATGCGATTTGTGTTTCCTGGATGTCAAGTAAAACAGGGAGGCTAAAAGAATGGTGAAGCTTACTCTCATTTTAGATTAAAATCATGGGTAATCATATTATACATTATTTTTTGTCATAGAAATATGTCAAGTGAGAAAGTAGGATGTCCTCACTCTGCAGGACAATATAAATGGTTAAAAATTCCATGAAGAGCAATTTAAAAATCTATATTCAAAAAGCTTAGATATGTTAATAAATTTACTCTTATTAATTTTTCAATGAGACAGGAAGTCTAAACTTAGTTAAATAATGTTATTGTCGTTTATAAAACTAACAATCTAAAAAACCTACAGAGGCAAGTATAGAAGATTTGATATGGTTTCATCTCATAGCAGAATATTGTACATTAGCCTCCTATAAAAGATGGCTAAATAACCTATCTGATGTGAGAAATATAATCTCTATCATTTGCTGGCATGATTAAAAATATTTTAAATTATTTTAACAACACTTAATTTTTTCAGTTTTATATTTTCTATTCTTTGATTTTAAACTATGTCATTTACTATGTTGTAGATTCAAACTAAACAAACAAACAGAATTATATAGTGCTGAGCAGTGATGGCAAAGCTGTTAATCCCAGCGCTCAGGAGGCAGAGGCAGGCAGGTCTCTGCAATTTCCAAAGCCTGGTCTGCAGAACTCTAAATTAGCCAATGCTACACAGAGAAACCCTGTCTGGAAAAAATAAAAACAAAAAACAAAGAAACTGCAATATGTTGGGCTGGAGAGATGGCTTAGCTGTTAAGAGCATTGGCTACTCTTTCAAAAGACAAGGGTTCAATTCCCAGCACCAACAAACTATAACTCCACTTCCAAGGAACCTGACACCCTCACAGAGGCACCCATGCAGTCAAAATATCCATGAACATAAAAAAATAATTAAAATAATTATATAGCACCTGTTTTATTTCCTCATGCTTAATAACATTGTAGTAATGAAAAACTAATTCTTTACTATTTGGGGGATTTTGTGAAAATCTGTTTTAAAATTCTGAAATTTATAAAATTTTATTTTTAAGATTTTATGAAATTCATGTGAAATATAGTAGATAAAAATAACCATTTACCACACATTAGAATTCTGTAATTCAGTTTTTCATAGCATCAGAGAGGTGCTGAAATGACTAGCAAATCTACAGTATCTTGTGATATGGACAGAGTTGCTGCTGGCCGCAGACTGAGTGACATGCTACTGGTGTGTTCTGACCTCGGTGCTGACATGGAACCATGTGCTTTCTTAAGCATAGAACTTTGGATCCAAGAAACATTTCAAGAGTCTAGAAACAAAGCTTCCAGTATTGCTAAGATCTTGATTAGAAGTTCCCAAAACCACATCCACTTTTTTTTTTGGTTGTTGTTGTTTGTGTTTGTTTTGGTCAAAACCTGTTCTGCACAGTCCCAATTCAAGGGCAGAGGGATAAAGTAGTTTAGAGAAATAAAGAACAAAGACAGGAAACTAAAAAGAGGAAAGTGAAAAATGACGTTTCAGTCTTGGAAATCCAACAATGTGCATAAAGCATATGAATTTAAACGTAGGAGCAAATCTTCATGGCTCCATGCTTAATTATCATTTGTCCCACTGCCAATGAAAGAGATTCCTGTCATTTTTGACCTGATCCTGTTTGTGCATTGGAGAGGGAACACCCTAGATTGGATTAGGAGTTAAGGTTTCATGTGTATGGCGTCTGTCAGAGATTTCTCTTTTAAAATGTTTATTTCGATTATTTTCAGTTATGTGTATATGTGTGGGAGTGGGTGTGTGTGTGCTTGTCTGCAGCAAGAGAGGTCCGTTGGAGCTGCAGTTGTACCTAGTTGTGAGCCACTCGGCTTTGGTGTGTCAAGAGAATTCCATCCACATACCCCCATCACACCAGTCTTCGCTTTTATGTTTTATGTGGTTGCTTAAAACCATATAATATGTTAAAGCAGGAGCAAGTGTGCATGTATTCTGAATTCATTATTCCCTCAGTGACAGACAGAGCTGCATAGTCAACTGTGGGACATATTTCGTTCTTCCTGGGGTCCTAACAGATTGCAGTTTTTAGTGACCAAGATGTGCTTCATGAAAATGTTAAACAGCAAAATCATCTCTAGGCGAAAATGTGGGTTTTTATTTTTTTACCTGTAAGATCAGGAAAACCAAGTATATACTCAGAAATGAAAGAAAGAAAATGTTGAGTTTTGTGCTAACACAGATTTTTAATTGCTCTTTTGCATCTATTGTTCTGTTTTATCTATCATCTGAAATATTAAAGTTAATTTCTGAGAGGTAGATAAAACATCATAATGGTTTGATAAATATAAACCACAAATATTACAATGCTTTTTCTTCAGTTGAAATTTAATATGTATGAAAAGTAAATTCTATGGTAGCAATGAGAATTTCATAAAATATTTATGAGTGGATAGCTTTTTGTGGAGACTATCAAAACATGTGCGTTATGTAAATTAAGTAGCATAATGGTTAAAAATATGTGTGTGCATTTAAACTTCTTGGAAAATTTTGGCTACAAATAAATATGAGCTTTTCCAATATTTGATCCAGAATCAGCTCCAATATTTATAGTCTGTCACTATATTCAAAGTACAGTACCTATGCTTATTAAATGGGTTTAGCTTCAGTAAGAACTATAGTAAACATTACAAATAACAAATCCACGTGATTTCTTGATTCACAAACCAAGTACTTTAAGCTTTTTCATTAAGAATAATGAAAATGGAGATTGCTCAAAACATACAGGCAAGTGTTCTGCATGCATGAGGACCTGAGTTTGAGCATAAAAGTAAAAAGCTGGTCACAGCTGTATGTTGGAGACAGGCAGATCTTGAGAGGTGGTTGTCAGTCAGTTCAGCAAGGACAGTGAGTTTCCTGTTCAGTTGAAGACCCTGTCTCAAAGCACTAAGGAGATGAGTTATGAACAAAGATGAACAGGATCCTGTTCTGACATCTTTTGGGATGTACTTTGTGCAGGTACCCCTCATCCCACCACCCCAACACAAAGAATAAAATAGTGTCATGATACTTCTGTTTGAGGTATTGTTATTGTTGGGCTTCAGTCATATAACATTAGAGGGTAATTATTTTAGTTACTTTTGTGTTGCTCTGATAAAACACCATGACAACGGAGGACTGAGTATTCAAACCTTTGAGGGCCACTCTTATTTAAACCATGTCAGTGTCTGACACCTAGTATATACTAAGAAAATACTGGCATAACTCAATTGTTAGCACAGCTTTCATTTATCTGATAAATATGAAAATTCATTTCAATGGACTTCAAGCTTCGAGGGAAGCAATAAATCAAAACTTGAGATCATAGCAAATTCAGCAATGGGCACTACATTGCTATTGCAGATTCAAAAATACGTAGAAAAACCAAGTACAAGCAAACTCAGTAAAAAGTGAGATGTTAGACTATCGGGCACAGGAGAGACTATCTGCTTTGGTTATAAAGACTGGAAAGGATTCACGCTAAAATTATTTTGGAAGGCTATTAACAGTGAAGCAGTAATCATTTATAGTTAGTGCATTTTTACTGTAGATATAGATAAAATGTTACACAAAACAATTCTTTTATTTAGATGGAAAATGTCTCTATCTTTTCGCAGAATACTCCTTATGTTTTTTCCCCCCTTTTCTTTCAGCACAATTGCTTGCTTTGTAATCAGCTCTACCCTGCGCTCCACAGTGTCACCCTGGGCGCTTACTAAATTGAGAGATCAATTTTATTTTTTATTTTAGAAACAAAGGTTTTTAAAATAAAAAAAATTAAGGTGACATATTTGTTAAAAGTTAAAACGTTCCATATTGTTCAATAAAACTCTGACTTAAACATTGTTGTAATGTTTTTCACTTTCAACATTCAGTAGCAAAGCACAGAGGGAAAAAAAGCTCATGAGGCTCTGACTTCGATGAATTGTTGTTAGGGAAACTTTATTCCCTTTTGAGATTTTTCCAACAACCTTGACGGCAGAATCCATTTATACCAGGCTATCTTACTGTGCTGATGGTGTTCTTGACATACCTGGCTCTGGTTGTGAGAAGAAGTTTGCTCAGTTAGATTTCATTTGTGCATTGCTCCCATCATATGAGGAAATATAACTTGGGAAGCGCTAGCCCTTCACAAGGAGGAAACTGACCACTGGGGATCTTGTGTTAGCAGTTTCAGCATGATTGGGATTACAGAAAATCAGGGACTCAATTGAGGGAGAGCTGACATCTTTGTAAAACAGTCTCTCCTGTCCCACAGTACAGCTTTACTTTTGCTTACCAAGGATTAATTTAATTATTCCCAATAGTACTTTGTGTTCTCTATGATTTCTTGAACCTGAACACCATTGATTAAATTTATTCGTAGGTGTTTTAATTTTGGTGATATGAAAAACGATACAGTTCTTAAAATTAAAATGTATAACTTTTGTCTAGAGCATTAAAAATTGCAGGTTTCTCAATACTTATTTAATTGCTATTGATAATCTGTAGATTATTTAAATTTTCCTTGTAGAGCCACAGAAGTAATGGTAATTTTCTTTTCTTTTCATGGACTTCATGCCATTCATCCTTTTTCTCATTGTTTGCACTGTTTAGGACTTTTGGGAGAGTATGTGCTGGAGGAGAAGCTGGGGATGCTGTGATTTAGTCAACATCTGTCACAGACTGTCTATCGAGGAAGCAGACTTTGAAATGGCGATTAACACATTGAAAGCTGTTAATATGTTCTTGGATCTAGAGTAGGAATGAACTGGGAGAGACATTAACCTGAAAAAAGAAAAAAAAACCCTGGAATATTCAAAAATATATTCTGGTCATGATTTCCCCTTGTCCATCTTCTTCCAATCTTCACTTCCCCACCCACTTAACTTCACACCTTCTTTCTCTTTTTCTTTGGAAAACAAAAAGGAAAAACTAAACCAAAAGAACAAAAAGAAAGCATAAGAAACACACACACACACACTAAACCCTATAAAATATAAAATTGGATGTGAGCAAAATATTAGTAGGTCCAATGGAAAAAAAATAAGTGCCCTAAAAAATCAATATGAGACAAAAAGTTTACAAAAACACCATTTCATTGCTAGGCATCAAGGTAGGAGCCTACGTTTAAATGGGTCATTATCCCCTGTGACACTGCATTGGAGAAGCTAATCTTTCCTTTGCATGTGGATGCCAATGGGAGATAGCTTCTTGGTTAGGGATGGGAGCCTAGGTCCACTTTCCTCCTGTCACTGGGATCTCAGTTGACTTGAACCTCTACAGGCCACAGTCTCTGTGAGTTCTTATGTGCATCAGTCCTGTTGCATCTGAGAGGTCCTGGTTCCTTAATGTTATCCATACTTATCGGTTCTGATGGTCTTTTTGCCTCATATTTTGTATAGTTCCAGGAGTCTTGATGGGAGAAGTTTGATGAAGACATCCCATTTTCCACGACTGATTGTTACAAACTCTCGCCCTCTGTACATTGTCCCTTTATGGTTCTGTATTAGTTCCCATCTGCAGGAGAAATCTTAGCTGAGCTAGACACTAATCTACAGGTATAGCATAGTGTTATTAGGAGTTACTTTATTGTTCTGCTCCTTTAGCAGAATAGTAGTATTTGGTTTTGCTCTGGGTCTATGGCCCACCCCATCTCAGGTTCTTAGACACCCAGCCATACTAGGCTTGGGATCCATTTCATGAAGTGGGTCTTTCATTCATTCAGAGTGTTTGGTTACTCTGACAACACTGTGCCGCGATTACATCAGCATATCATGCAGGAAGGTCACTGTTGCTGGTAGCAGGTTCATATCTATATTAGTGTGCAGTGTTCTTATCTGTGGATAATGTTCATATCTGTGCAGAGTGCCTTCCAGTACCATGAATACCAGTCAGGAGGGGTAAAGGTAAACGTTAATGAGAGGCACATTCATGCAGAAGTTGTTAAAAGATACAGAATAAAAGATAAAGTTAAAGATGTTCCCACTGAAGTGGAAATAATACACTTTCTCTCTTAAGCAGAATGTTTATGAGGCATGAAATCAGAAAAAACACTTTTTGGGGACTAGTGAGAGATTCACAGTTGGGAGCAAGTATGAGCAAAATCTAAGTGATGGACATGCATACAATAGTGATACTGAAACACATGATTTTGTATGCCAAGAAAATAAAAACTATATGTTATAGTTTGGTTAAAAATAATTTAGCACTCTATGGTTATTACCAGATAGAATATAAATTTTAAAAAATATTTTTACATTTACTTCTCTTTGTCATTGTCTATTTCTACATTTCTGTCTTTCTCTGTGTCTCTGTCTGTCTTTCTTTGTATCTCAGTCTTTTTCTGCGTGTGTATATGTGTGTATGTATGGGCATGTGCATGCCATGATTCTTGGAAGGTCAGAGGACAAATTGCACATTGTAGATTTCAGACACCTTCAGTTATGGTGACAAGTGCGTTTACCCATTGAGCCATATCATCAGGCCAGAATATGAAAAAGATGCCCATGACATAGTCTACTCCCTATTAACAGTGATATGGTTTATAAACAAAATTTACAGTTAATTTTGTTGCTTGTGTTGTTTGATTGTTAGAGAGGCTAGGATTTATTCACTGTGACTGGTGCTTTCACCGGGAGATTTGTAAAGCCTGTGGGAAGATAGTGTGCACAATATAGCAGGAAGAGCAAGGAAAATGTTCTTGCTATCTGCAACATAAGTGTAAATATCTAAATGACAAGTGACTTTGGGGAGCCACTTGAGGCATATTGAGAAGTTTCAGTCTCAGCTGAGTCTTTGGAGACACAGCTGCAATGAAAGGAGGGGATGTAGAGGTTAATGGGGTACGGAGAAATCAGGAGTTTCTTAACTATTTTAGACGGTGGGTAAGTCTGTTGTCAGAAAAGCACTCAAATTTTCCCCAAGAAAAAACATATACTTGCACCCTCTAATGAAGGGCGGATGTCAAAAAGACTAAACAAGAAATAAAGTAATCAATATATAAAAGAATTCTTGAAAAGAATCTGTATCTTCAGATCTCACTAATAAAAACTTCAGTGACTGTAGAGTCTTTGGAATGTTGCAAGTTCAGGAGTCCAGTTACAATTTCTCCTGGGGTATCTTTTGCCCCTTCAAGAGCCATTCTTTGTCCAATTCTGTGTCAGACTTAACATCCATATTAGCGGACAAAAGCACTAGGAATATATTAACTTAACAAAACCATACTCTCTGTCAATCAAAGGGCTAAGATGCAACCAGATAGAACATGAGTCCCATAACTGATGCTTCCCCATCTTAATATCTACCTACACAATGTTTACAATGTACTTTAAAAAATGTCTTGATTTATAACATTCTTTATTTTGTTAGCATAAAACTCCATGAAATTACTTCCACATTGGAAAACACAAACATGGGATAACCTAAATCTATTTTCCTGTCATTCTAATTCACATTTTAGAACAAAACACCTCAGTACTGTAAGCTGACATATTCTTCTTTCTTAATAGTTAATATAACAGATTCTTTATTGTAGGAATGGAGAAATAATTTGAAAAGTAACATTTTCTTTACCATTCCCTTTCGTTTTTAGGTTCCTGAATATAGAGTGTTACAGCTGGACTGCTGATGCAGGTTTTACCTGAGAGGAGGGTTCTCCAGACCCTGACTTAAAATATTTTCTCTCTTCCTTTCCTCCCTCTATCTCTTCCTCCCTCCCTTTCTCTTCCATTCTTCCTTCCCTTCTATCCTTCCTTTCCTCCATCCCCCACTTCTTTCCTCCCTTCTTCCGTCCGTTCTTCTTCCTTCCTTTCTTCTTTTCATTCTTCCTTTTATAAAAATTTACTAGTAATTCCATCAAAGCTTCCAGGTCTTATTCTACACTGCACTGTACTTTAAAAATTCCCCCGAAGTCCTGCACTATGGTTTAATATTTGTATAACTTAGTTCTGCAGTGGAGGTTCACAACAAGCTGTGATCTGCATGGGATCTAATTAGGAAGCTAGTTCATTTTTAAAACAATTAAGAACCAGTTGAGACTTAGCTGATGAATACAAAAGATTTGCTTAACCAAGTAAAGCTCTCACAGAGCAGCAATTACTTGGAAGATTGTTGTCCTTTCTGCTTAATATTCATGACTGTTGATCCATGCAAGTGTTCTCTTTGAAGACTCAAAAATTACTAATTAAATACAAGTTGGGGTATTGTATCTGCAGAAGCTGTTTTCTGACAAGTTTTATTGTAAAGAAGTTTACCCAGAATGAATGTTCCAACGCCTACTCAATGTACTAGTGAGCAATGCTTTTCCAGAAACTCAATTTCTGACTGCATTTCCCATGCTTACAAGCACAGCACCTTGGACAAATTCAACAAGGCCCATCTGGTTTCAGAAAAATATTTGCTTGTTTTGAGCAGAGATTTAATATCTATGAAAGGTTAGAATTTACAGTCTTGCAGCTGACTATCCTCTATCTCCATCCAAACTGGATGTGATATAATAAGCATATGTTTGTCTTCTGTCCCCAGTTTCTAACATAAATCTTCTGAAGTCCTTGTGATTTCTGGGGTGAATTTCTGTTGTTATAGTATTTGATTTTGGTCCTTGGTTCCTTTTTTTTT
>JAQQSO010001772.1:0-14958 GCA_028658305.1 Pachyuromys duprasi
AAAAGTACAACTGAAAAATTCTGTAGTTAGGATTTTAGTTTGTTTGCTCATTAAATGGGCCCTAGCTATCCACACATCCACATAAGTTCCTTGAAAACTTTTGTGTGGGGGCTTGAGAGACAGCTCAGTCATTAAGAGCACTAGCTGCTCTTCTAGAGGATGCAGGTTCAGTTCACAGCACCCACATGGCAGCTCACAACTCCAGTTCTATAACTAGAGTTCTATTGCCTACAACACCTTCACACAGACACACATGCAAGTGAAACACCAATTCACATAAAATAAAAGATAATTTTTTTAAAAAAATGAGATTCTAGATAAAACAAACTTGTTTGAACCAAGGGCCTTGCACATGCCAGGCAATCATTCTACCACTGAACTATATCCTCAGTGTGTCAAAAATCCTCGGGATTTGGCATATCTTCTAGTGGCTCAAGGATTTCAAGGATTCATAACTGTAACACATGCATTAGCAATTACAGAATCCATTTTCCATGCACAAGATGGTCTGGTATTTTATACATTAGATATTCAGTAAAACTTTTAAGAAAAAAAAATTTCAGTTGACTTTCTTTATGCGTAGAATTTTCCTCTTTCAGGATGCTGGCTATGGAGAGAAGTCCTTCTTTGCTCCTGAGGAGGAAAATGAAGAAGATTTCCAGATGAAGATTGATGATGAAGTAGGACTTTACTGTGTTTTTTCCTGTAACAGAATCTTGCCTTGTAACACAGTCTGGCCTTAAACTTTAAATCTTCCTACCACTATCTCCCAGGTGTTGAGAGTGCCGACACACCATCATGCTCAGAAACATTTGTTTTTATCTTTAATTGTATGTATGTTTGTCTGTGTGTGGGTATATGTACATAAGTAAGTGAATGTAGGAACCTATCGAAGACCAGAGACAGTGTTTCCTCTGTAGGTGGAGTTGGTTGTAGGTTACTTGTCATGGGCATAGGGAACAGAACCCACATCCTCTGACAGGACAGCAAGCTTTCTTAACCTCTAAGCCATCTCTATAACCCCTGTTTTTGCTGTCTCTCTTTCGTTCATTTTTGTGTGTGTGTGTGACAGGGTCTCTTTATGTCATTTTTGTTATTTTGAAACTCAGTTTGTAGAACAGACTGGCCTAGGACTCACAAAGATCTGCCTGCCTGTGGCTCCTAAGTGATGGGGTTAAAGCTGTGTACCACTCTCTACACCTGGTTCTGTATTTTTTTTTAATTCACAGGAGACATTTAAAGATTTATTTATGTATGTGTGCCTGTGCGCATACTCCAAAATAGGGGATCATGTAGCTCTAGTTACAAGCTGTAATTATAAGCTTTTGAGGACAGGGGGCTTGTTATGTGGGTGCTTGAATCCAATATCCAGTCCTTATGACTGTACAGCAAATGCTTTTAATCACTGAGCCATCGCTCTGGCCCTCAGCACACACTTTTACTATTGCTTCTCATTATCTCTTTTAAAAAGCAGGTTTGGGGCTGGTGAGATAGCTCACATATGGAATCCTATCACTCTGGAAGCAGGAGGATCAGATATTCTAGGTTGAGCTAGTCTAATACATAGGGAATTGCAGGCCAAACAGGGGTAGAGACACGACCATAAAATAAATCAGAATAAGGAAGCCATACGAATAATTGGAAAATCAAATGCACTTGTTGTTCTAATGGTGAACATCATGAATGTGGGATATTGGTCTGAAGAACATCACTGTTCCACACAGTTCTTATCCTGGTTGCACTCTGACTCTATTTAATACCATGATTTAAGTACCAGAGAAGAGAGCAGAGTGTTGGATAGCTGCTGTATTTCAGTTGATATTTGGATAATTTAAGAAACCATGAACATGATCAGGGTTATTATTCTATCCGTTTTAGGTAGTAGCTAGGCATGAACCAATGTTTCCCAGAACCCTGAGACTCCTTTTCTTTATCTCAGGTTCGTACTGCTCCTTGGAATACTACAAGGGCTTTCATTGCTGCCATGAAGGGCAAATGTCTCCTGGAGGTGACTGGAGTTGCAGATCCCACAGGCTGTGGTGAAGGGTTCTCCTATGTGAAGATTCCAAACAAACCAACACAACAGAAGGTGAGTCTTTGGATTTCTAGAAATCAACAGAGCAAAGAATGAGGTTTGGACAATGGAAATGAATAGAGTGGAGGGTCTGGAAATGCTTCATTTGCCAGAATGGCATAGATGTTTACTGTTAGGAGAACAGGGTCATATTCTCACTTGTTTTTGTTTGACATAGGATGATAAAGAGCCTCAGCCAGTGAAAAAGACAGTCACGGGAACAGATGCAGACCTTCGTCGCCTGTCTCTGAAAAATGCCAAGCAACTTCTTCGTAAATTTGGTGTGCCTGAGGAAGAGGTGAGTGTAGATGAGTAAGAGGCTTTGTATAGAGACAAAAAGGGTAGGAAGGGGTTGTAAAGGATCATCTGGGGTTTATATATGGTGTAGATCATCCTAAATACATATCAAAACTTTCAGACTTCATTTAGGTTTTGTGTTCTTGTCTATGTTTCTAACCGTGGCCCTGGTTTGTCCTTTTACATCCCAGAATGACTTATTTATGTGAAGCTCTGTGTTTTTCTCAGATTAAAAAGTTGTCTCGCTGGGAAGTAATTGATGTAGTACGCACAGTGTCAACAGAACAGGCGCGCTCTGGAGAGGGCCCTATGAGCAAATTTGCCCGTGGATCAAGGTTTTCTATGGCTGAGCATCAAGAGCGTTACAAAGAGGAATGTCAGCGCATCTTTGACCTACAGAACAAGTATGCCGATTCAGTAGTGTAGAAAGTTTAAGGTGGAAAGGGGAGGTTTCCTGGACATGTTTTGTTTTGAACTAACGGTCTTGTACGTGCAAGACAAATACACTAAACTCTGTCTCCAGCACCCGGGGACTGTTTCCATTTTGGGATGAGGTCTTATTATACAACCCTGCTGATCTGGAACTTCCTGCTATGTAGGACAGGCTGGCCTCAAACATTTGATGATCCTCCTGTATCTATCTCCTAAATTCTGGGCCACAGGTATTCATGCTCTACCATGCTCTATCAGATGTTGTATAATGAAGAAGATGTCACTGAAAAAATGTAACTAAGTGGGGTTGGGCATCTGAAATATAAGTCAAGGTCTGTATTACTACTGCCAGAGTACCCAATACTGTTTATGAAGATAACTCTGGCTGAACTGGAATTCACTATGGAAACCCAGCTGGCCCTGAACCCATCACCTGGCTTTTTGACTCCTGAGTTCTGGGGGTTAAAGGCATGTACCACCATGCACAAATTTTTCTTTTTTTTTCCTTTGGAGATAGGGTCTTGCCAGGTAATGCATATTGCTTTCAAGCCTTTGGCAGTCAACTTGCCTTTGCCTCCTGGGTGCTGGAATGATAAGAATGTGACACCACATCTGCTGAACCTGCTGTTTTCAAAGTAATTTAGCAAGAGCATTGAATGTCAGGAAATGCTAAGCTTGAGCTCTTGGTGCTGTGACAGTTCCTGGGCCTACTTGAGCTGGGTCTAGTTGTTTAAAGTGTGGTGATGGGTATATTGTATCCTCTAGTGACTTAGTTATGAAAGAATAGTAATGTGCTATTAAAATCATGCATGAATGTAAATGTGGTGTGCTGGAGAGCTGGGTAGTGCTTGGGAGGCTGAGGCAGGAAGGATATACAATTTAAGGCACACTTGGGGTTGGGGAAGATAGAGAGCCAACAGTGAGAGTCTCTTTCAAGAAAATAAACAAAAATGGCCTGTGTGCTAGCTTTTCTTCAGGAATTCTGAAAAAGATACTGCAATTTTGCCAATCTGTGAAATGTCTAGAAATTCGTAGTTTTTCTCTTAGGGGTTCCACATCTTTGTGGTTACACCCATTCTGAGTATGTCTTTTTATGTTTGAATTTTCAATTTTCTACTCAATCCTCCTTCTTTGTACACTCATATCTCCCCTGGTCTTTAACTTCTTCCTCTCTTGCCAGGGTTTTGTCATCAACTGAAGTCTTATCAACAGACACAGACAGCAGCTCAGCTGAAGACAGTGACTTTGAGGAAATGGGAAAGAACATAGAGCACATGCTGCAGAACAAGAAAACAAGCTCTCAGCTCTCTCGGGAGCAGGAGGAGCAGGAACGGAAGGAACTCCAGCGGATGCTACTGGGTGAGGGGGCTGGTCAGACAAGAAAAGGATCAAAAACGGAGCTTGGGGACCTACAGGCTATAACTGAGTCCAAGCTGGAGACAAAGTAGGGAATGAGTATAGAAAAACATGTAGATGAGGTGGACATTTCTACAAACTAGACTACAGTCTGTGAGGAACAATTCAGGGTGTGTGTTCTTGTAGCTAGTAACAACACTCTTTATAGTAGAACCGTAGTTTTGTGGTATGCTGAATGTCTCCGTTCAGCTCCAAGAAGTGGCCATTTGGGTGTGATGGGGAATATTTTGAAAAACAAAATTTTGACCTTGCAGCAGCAGGCTCAGCAGCAGCAGGAAACAATCAGAGAGATGATGATACAGCTTCTGTGACTAGCCTGAACTCTTCTGCCACTGGCCGCTGTCTTAAAATTTATCGGACATTTCGAGATGAAGATGGGAAAGAGTATGTTCGTTGTGAGACAGTCCGGAAACCAGCTGTTATTGATGCTTATATGCGCATACGGACCACAAAAGATGAAGAATTCATGTGAGTATGATGTGCTGCTTTTGAGTGTGGCTGGAAAAATGATGATGGAGACACAGTATGTGTGTAAGCTGTAGTGATAGGAATATACATCGTTATCCCTGAAACCTGCTATACATTAGGACCTTCTTGCCTTTAGATCTTTGGATTTGAACAGAGCCAAATCATGTTTGCTAATCTTGGATTGTGGTTGTTTGGCTTTGCAAAAGTCATTCCTATAATGGGGGGGATTCTACAGAAGGAGCACTGATTTTAGACTAGTATGGGTTGCAAAATGTCTCCAAATCAACAGCAAAACCTTAATGAGTATTCAGGGCTTAGATTGAGGAATGTTCTTCCATACACGTACGGGACTGATGAGCAAGGAAGATGAAGTTTGTCTCACTGCGGCCTGGGTGAATCACTTATCTTCTGAGATGGGAGCTTTCAGGAGAGTTATTTTAAGTTATGGTCCTGTACTTTTTCCTGTTCTTTAGTCGAAAATTTGCTCTTTTTGATGAGCAACATCGAGAAGAGATGCGAAAAGAACGTCGCAGGATTCAAGAGCAATTGAGGAGACTTAAACGGAACCAGGAAAAGGAGAAGCTGAAGGGCCCTCCTGAGAAAAAGCCCAAAAAAATGAAGGAACGTCCTGACTTAAAAGTAAGTAGAGTAAGCCTGGCATGGTTGGCACACATCTTTAATCTCAGCCCTCGGCAGAGGCAGGCTGATCTCTGAGTTTGAGGCCAGCCTGAGTTATGAAGTGAGTTCCAGGACAGCCACGGTGGTTATACTAAGAAAACCCTGTCTTAAAAACAACAGCAACGAAAGTAAGTATGCTATAGCCAGGTGTGGTAGGACACACTGAAATCCTAGCACTTGATAGGCTGAGGCAGGATTGTGAGTTTGTAAACACAGAGAGACCCTGTCTCAAAAAGAAAAGAAAAAGGAGAAAAATGTTTCGTGATATGATGACAGCTAACAAAGCAAAGGAAGAAAGCAGACCTTTTCCCTCAGCTTTTGTCATCTTTGGTTACTGGAAATGAAAGCAGCATTGTGTGGTGCTAGATTATTTTATTTGATAATATACCTGTAACAATACTTGCCTTCCCAGAACTAGGGAAGCTGAAGCAGGAGGAAGAAAGCAGCATAGCAAGTTCAAGCTCCCCTGGGCTGCTTGAGACTCTTGGGAAGAAAACACACATTCACTCACTTTCCTGTAGGAGTTGAGTATCTTTGGTACATTTTATTTATATTCATATTCCTTTGTTACTGGGTATCAGACCCAGGACCTGATGTGTATTAGGAAAGTGCTCTACTGCTAAGCTATGTCCCCAACCTCACAATCCTTTTCTAAAATGTCGGCTTACTAAAAGAAGGGGCTGGAGAGAGGGCTCAGGTGTTAAGAGTGCTTACTGTATCAGAGGACTGGGGTTTGGATCTCAGCACATATGTTGGGTGGCTGATAAACACCTGTATCTCCAGCTTCAAGGAATCTAATACCTCCCTTCTGGCTTCAGTAGTTTCCTGTGCACGGGCTTGCACACACACCTATACACACCACCACCACCACCACTACCACCACCACTACACATACACAGACACACACACACACACACACACACACACACACAAAATGTCTTAAGGAAAGAGTTAGAAAAAGACAAGAATATCCAGGTTGATTTTCATCACTTAGGTTAAAGATTCCATGTACTGTTATATATAAGATAAGGTAACTGCTGTAATTGGAAAGAACCATGAACTTACACAGAGGAGATCTGGGTCTGGTTTTGCAACTTAATAGCTTTGTGACTTTAACTTTTCCCAACCAGTTTTTATAAAATAGTGTCTGTTCACTAGAAGGTGGTGGTGAACTCATGTATTCCCAGCATTCTGGAGGCAGAGACAAGCAAGTGTCTCTCTGAGTTCAAGAAGCCAGCCTGTTCTCCAGAGTGAGTCCAGGACAGCCAGGGCTACTCAGAGAAATCCTGTCTCTATATACCACCCCCAAATGATGTCTGTTATTGTTTCTCCCCTGCTGCATATACATTTGTTCCTAATTTTGATGTTTTACCCTGTTTACCTCTAACATGTTGATTTTTTTTTCTGTTACAGCTGAAATGTGGAGCATGTGGTGCCATCGGGCACATGAGGACAAATAAATTCTGCCCCCTTTATTATCAAACAAATGCTCCACCTTCTAACCCTGTCGCCATGACAGAAGAACAGGAGGAGGAGCTGGAAAAGACAGTCATTCATAATGATAATGAAGAACTTATAAAGGTTGAAGGGACCAAGATCGTTTTGGGAAAACAGCTCATTGAGAGGTAAGGAATAGCAGGCAGGAAGTGCTGTAGCAAAGATCTGTTCAAGGTTGATGATGGTGGATGGTAGGTGTAAATGTGATGTGATCTTTGAAGTGGAACTAGGAGTTATGGCAACTTTGGAGTATCACCAGTAATTTTTGCCAGTAATGAAAACTACAGTGATCATTAGCATTTACTACTTGCCTGTGTACATGCTATGTTTTCTGAGTCTTAGTTTTGTTTTGTTTGTTTGGTTTTGGGGTTTTATTTGCTTGTTTATGGATTTTATTAATTATATTTTATTTACTTTGTATCCCCCCCATAAAGCTTCCTTCTCCTCCCTCCATTATGTTTTGTTTTTGTTACAGGGTCTTTATTTAGCCCTGGCTCTCCTGGAACTTACTCTGTAGCCCAGGCTGGCCTTGAACGCAGACATCCACATGCCTCTGCCTCTGGGGTCCTAGGATTAAAAGTATGCCAGCAAGCCTTGCTAGGTTTAGTAGTTATACAAGTACCCTTACTGGAGTAGATTTTTGTTCTGTTTTGTTTGGCTTTTTTGTGTGTGTGTGTGGTACTTGTAGGCACAGTACATAAAAGTAAGTGTTTTATCACTGAGCTATTGTCTCAGACACTTGTACATATTTTTAAAGTTTTTGCCAAATTACCCATGTTGCCCTCACACTTTTAGAAAGACAAACATTTGTTTTTAGAATGTGAAAAATCAAGAGTATGAGTGATTTCAAGGGAATAATTAATGCCTGCCTTATTTTCTACTTATTGGACACTCATTAAGTATTTTTGACTAGACTACCTGGTTGAATATGTCCTTACCACATGGTGGAGCACATAATGTCAGGTTTTCCCACCATTTTGATCATCTTTCTGTCTCGGGCTGGGCATTGAACTTAGGTCCTTGCATTCTCTAGGCAATTACTCTACCCCTAGTCTGTGTCTCTAGAACTCCTAATCATTTTCCTGAAGTAGCAATCCCCAGATAAGGTAGGAAAGGTGCGGTTTTCTTTTTGCGGTTAACATGAGGATGTTCCAACCTTAGTACCTTTACTTGTTTTAGAACCATTGATGATAATTGTGAAGTTATATTTTTTAGAGATTTTTTTTTTATGCATTCAGTGTTCTGCCTCCAAGTATGCCTTCATACCAGAAGAGGGCACTAGATTTTATTATAGACGGCTGTGAGCTAGCATGTGTTTGCTGGGAATTTAACTCAGTTCTTTGGAAGAGCAGCTTGTGCTCTTAACCTCTGAGCCGTCTCTCCAGCCCCTTGTGAATTTATTTTATTGGGACTTGTAAAGTGGTGATTTCTCTAATTCTACAATTCCTCTACTCTAGCTTTTTTTCTTTTTTCTTTCTTCCTGTAAGGAAAGCTTCATCCTTTCTATTTTATATATTACTATGAATTCTGAACTTCTTCCTTGATAAATTTAACTGTATTAATTACATCTCAATTTGACTCATTTAATCTAGGTCCTCTGGTTTTTTTTAAAAACATGTATTTTCATTTTATTAGTATTTTACCTGTATGTATGTACACGACACAAATGCCTGGTATCCACAGAGGCCAGAAGAGGGAGTTGTATCCCCTGTAAGTACAACTACAGGTCATTATGAGAGCCACAATATAGGTGTTGGGAACTGAACTCAGGTTCTTTGAAAGAGCCATAAACATGAACTGCTGAGCCATCTCTCAGGCCCCTCAAATCTCTGGTTTTGAAATGATCCTACAAATCATAAAAAATCATTGATTTCTGCTACAAGTTTTTAAAAGCTATCCTTGTTTCAGACCTAGAATTGACCATTTCTCTGAGATGTCCAGTCTACTTTTATTAACAAATGGTATTTAGAACCTATATCTTGATGGGCATTATGGTACATGCCTGTAATCCTAGCACTAAGGAGGCAGAGGAAAAAGGTTTACAAATGTGAAGACAGCCTGGCCTGTATGGTTCAACTCTTGTCTCAGAAAACCTAAAACAAACAAAAAATTAGGGCCGGAGAGATGGCTTAGCAATTAAGAGCAATTGGTTCTATTTAGAAGACCCAAGTCAAGTTCCTAGCATCCACACCAGGTGGCTCATAACACTCTATCATTCCAGTTCCAGGAGATCCAATGCCTTTGTCTTCTGCAGGCTCCTGTACTCATGTACACATACCCATATGTAGACATACATACCTCCTACACATAGTGAAAAATAACAAAAAGTAAATCTTAAAAAACAAACAGAAAAGGAATCCAAGATCTTGGTGTTATTTATATATGTAACCACTGGATTATCCTTGTTTGGGGGCTTTTTTAGTGGACAGAACTAATAAGTGTGTGTGTGTGTGTATTTAAATTGCAACTTCATAACAATACATTAATTCACTTTATAGCTATCATACCATTTCATATTTATATCTTTTTCTGATTCTCAACATCAATATGTTTGTCCCCTCTTTCAGAATTGTAAGTAAAAGATTAATTCAAAATTGCTATACCATTATTAACAACAGCAACCCTATATAGAGTAGGTTCAGAATTTTGGGGGTTTGTTGTCTGACTATGCAACTGAAGTTGTACAGTGAGGTATTAAGTTGAGAACATTTGACCTGGAACTAGTTTTGCAGGCCTGTAATCCCAGCCACCTGGGAAGTTGAGCCAGGAGGATCAAAAGTTCAAGACCAGCCTGAGCTGCAAAGTGAGTTCAAGGCTTGTGTCAGAGGGATCAAGAGGGGGGGAAAAGGGAGGTAAAAAAGAGAATAATGGAATACACGTGACGATGAAGGCCGAAGGGAAACTACTGGAGGAGACTTAGGGAGCCAGAAAGAAGTAGGGGATGAGGGTGGCTAGTGTGGAAGGAGTGAATGAGAACAAAGTAAGATGAGATATGCGTATGAAATGCCATAACGAAACCTACCACGTTACATGCTAACTTTAGAAAATCAATCAGCATTGGCAACTTAGTGAGACCTTGCATCAAAAATAAAAACTAGGGCTGTATGTGGTGGTGTACTCCTTTACTCCCAGAACTTTCTGTGAGTTCAAAGTCAGCCTGGTCTACATGGCAGGTTCCAGGATACCCAGGGCTACAGTGAGAGAGTGTCTCAAAAACAAACAAAAAACGAACTACACCAAAAATGAATCTAAGTGCTGGATAAATGGTTCAGTGGATAAGTGCACTTGGCACTCTTGGCTAAGAGATGGATTCAGTTTTTAGCTTCTGTGTGGCAGTTCACAACTATCTACAATTCCACTTTCTAAAGAGGATATCTTACACCCTTTCCTAATCTCTCAGGTACCAGGCACATGCAAGCAAAGCATACATACACAAAAAGTAGAAATGTGGTTTTTTAGAAGTGAAAAGAGGGATGGGGATATATTAATAGCTCATTTGTAGATCTCTTGCTTATTATTGCAAGGCCCTGGATTCACTCTGTATATAGTATAGTTACTGTATATAGTACAGTTGCTGCCTTTCTTTTTGCATTCAGTTGAGGTTATTCCATCCTTGATTTATCAACATATGTAAGTCATCTATCTTAAAAGTACATTAGAAAGGGAATACGTGGCATCTTGATCTCCTACAGTGGAAGGGGAGAAGGTGGATTAGTTTAAAAATTGCAGAAACCTTTTAACCCATTTTTCTGCAGTGGTATTTTTAAAATTTCTTTCTTTCATTTTGTCTTTATGTTTGTTTTTCTTTACCTCCCTTTCTAACCCCTCTCTTCCTTTCTTTCATTTCTCTTTTGTTTCTTCCTAGGACTACAGGTATACTCCTTTCTCATTTATGTTGGTTTTATTTATGGGTTTTTGTGTTTTTTTTTGCTTTTTTGTTTTGTTTCATTTGAACAAGATCTTGCAGTGTAGAACTGGCTGTCCAGGAACTCTTTTGCAGATCAGGGTAGCCTGAAACTCACTGAGGTCCTTCTGCCTCTGCTGCCCTGGTATACCACCATGTCTAGACTCATTTATATTCTGAATGAGTCAAATGTTCTAGCTTTTGAACCCTGAGAGAGAATGTTAGAAATGGAAGGAGTCTTGAAGTGCCTTTAGCCTAGTTCCCTTATTTTCTAAATAGGAAACTGAGACAAAATTGTGATTTGCTTAGTTCTTTATTAATTTGGAGGTCCTCAAGTTCTATGTAATCTGAGCCTCGAATGCTTGACTTTTAGCTTCTTTGACTGTTACCGTCTCGTGCTCACACTTAAGTACTTTAGAGCTTTCATTGTAGTTGTTTTATTTCTGGGAACTATAAAACTGTGTTTTGAGTTATATGATTTATTTTATGTGCATGAGTGTTTTGCCTATATCTAGATAAGTGCACTGATGTGTGGGCCAGGTACCCATAGAGGAACTGGAGTTACTCTAGTTGTGAGCTACCATGTAGGTGCTGGGATCTGAACCAGGGTCCTCTCTGAAAGAATAGCAGGTACTTTTAGCCACTGAACCATCTCTGCACCCTTATTTCTGGGAACTACTGCAAATAACACACTATGTCAATGTTGCTGATTGCAGTGCGGATGAAGTTCGCAGGAAATCTTTGGTCTTGAAGTTCCCTAAACAACAACTTCCTCCCAAGAAAAAGCGGCGGGTTGGAACTACTGTTCACTG
This sequence comes from Pachyuromys duprasi, assembly GCA_028658305.1. Taxonomy (NCBI): domain Eukaryota; kingdom Metazoa; phylum Chordata; class Mammalia; order Rodentia; family Muridae; genus Pachyuromys; species Pachyuromys duprasi. Next base: position 11,579 of record JAQQSO010001772.1, read on the forward strand.
TGACTATTTGAATGTGAGTATCTGCATTATCTTGTCATCTGATGGGTTCTCATTGATTGCCCAGCCTTCTGTGACATGGTTCTGTTAGTGTCCGATGTTCCCTATGTCCATTCCTTGAGAACTATGTGTACTATTTATTCTATAATTTACTAAAATTCATGTATTTTTTTTGTGTGATTTGAGACAGGGTTTCTCTGTATAGCCCTGGGACTTTTATGGAACTCACTCTGTAGACCAGGCTGGTTTTGAACTCAGAAATCGACTTGCCTACTGCTGGTTTACCCTCCTTCTTTACATGGAGTATAGAGATCAAATTATGGTCACTATCTTGTATGGCGAGTGCCATTACCCACTGAGTTGTCTAACTGACCACCCCTCTTTTGGGTGTTCTTGAGTGCTTTGCCTGCATGTGTATAAGTGCGCTACAGCATGCCTGGTGCCAGCAGAGCCCAGGAGTGGCTGTACTGGGCAGTTAGTTGTAAACCACTATATGGGTGCTGGGAACTGAATCCCGGTCCTCTGCCAAACCAACAAGGATTTTTAACCATTGAGAAATCTCTCCAGATTACCCCCTACCTCAACTTTGTTTTATGGTTGGGTTTTTGTCTACTCCAGGCTGGTCTGGAACTTTACTGTATAATCCTGGCTAGCCTTGAACTAGTAACAATCCTCCCACCTTTGCCTTCCAAATGCTGGCACTATAGGTTTAAGCCCTACAAGTCTTGCTTTATTCAAGTTGTCTAAATTGTATCAGTATATTTCAAAAATGTTGGGGATTTTTTTGGTCTATCTAAAACATTCTGATTTCTTTCTTTCTTTTCATTTTTTATAGAAACCTCATAAATCCATCCACCGGCGACGGACAGACCCTATGGTGACACTGTCTTCTATCTTAGAGTCTATCATCAATGATATGAGAGATCTTCCAAATGTGAGTTCATTACATTAGACATATAGACTAGGAAAACCAAGCCCTCCCCCTTTTTTTCTGTTTCTTCGTCTAGATAGCATTAGTGTGTATACGTTTGTATCTGGAACTCCTAATTCTTTGGGATTTTTTCTGTTTATAAATTATTGAGTAGACTATTAGGAGATGGAGAAGGACAGAATGTAGGCAGAAGGACACATGAAGTATTACAGGATATAAAGCTAATTTTTAAATAGTTTCCATTCATTTTTTGTGATGGATATGTGAATTCAAATATCTGGGTGTTGAAGTAGCAAGAATCATTGTTTTAAATTACATATATGTGTGTATACCTCTATATGCATATACAAGTGTCCTTGGAGGCCAGAGGCTTTGGGTCACCTGGACCTAAAGTTACATGAGGTTGTGAGTCTCTAGGCATGGGAACTGGGAGCCAAACTTAACTCCTCTGGAAGATCTTACTGTGATATTACAACCACTAAGCCATCGCTCCAGCCTCAAACTTGTATGTGTTACAATAACAATTTTTGCATTCCATAAGTGTGTAACATATATGGAGCTAGAAAGACATCTCAGAGGTTAAGAATAGATATTATTGGAGCTGGATAGTTGGCTCAGTGATTAAGAGCAGTTGTTGTTGCAAAGGACCCAGGATCGATTCCCAGCACCCACATAGAAGCTCACTACCTCTTCAGGCACCAGGCATACATGTGGTGCCCACACAGACCTCCATGTAGGCAACACACTCATACACAGAAAGTAATAAAAATAAATCAAACAATGATTTTTTAAAAAAGAATACATACTTGCAGAAGACCATGCTTGATTCCCAGGACTCATGTTTGGTGGCTCACAGCCACCTGTAACTCTAGCTCAAAAGTATTCAATACCTGGAACATGTGGTGGTGCCAAGGCTACGCAGAGAAACCCTGTCTCAAAAACAAAAAAGGAAAAGAAAAAAATCAATGGTTTAATGTAAGAACAGATTTACTACCTCTGTAAAATCCCTTTGAGGGTTGGTAAATCAGTGTGATATAATTGGCCCTGTCAAGTGTTCTTTGCTTACAAATGGTGCTGGCTCTTTTTTCCCACAGACATACCCTTTCCATACTCCAGTTAATGCAAAGGTTGTAAAGGACTACTACAAAATCATCACTCGTCCAATGGATCTACAGACACTCCGTGAAAATGTGCGCAAACGCCTCTATCCATCTCGGGAAGAATTCAGAGAGCATTTGGAACTGATTGTGAAAAATAGTGCAACCTATAATGGTAACAGTCCCTTGTTCCTTAACTGCAAAGGTCACTTTTCAGAGTCCTATCCCCTTCCTGGTTCTAAAATCAGAGTAGATTAGAATGAATGAAAGGTCTATAATGTGCATTCTTGAATATGAACATCAGGTGGTGTGCATTTCAGACATATAATAAGTGTTACTTCTTTTTTGTTTCTTTGTTCTGGTTTTTTGAGACAGGGTTTCTCTGTGTAGCCTTGGCTTTCCTGGATTCACTTTGTAGACCAGTCTAGGTCTCGAACTCACAGAGGTTCCCTTGCCTCTGCCTCCCCATGTGCTTTGATTAAAGACCTATACCACTACTGCTGCTTTGTTACTTCTGTTTACTACCAGTATTTAATCTCTTTCTCTCTCTCTTTTTTAAGACATAGTCTCACTTTGTAGCCCTGGCTGTCTTGGAACTAACTATGTAGATCAAACTGGCCTCAAAATCACAGAAATACTTTGGCCTCTTCCTCCCAAATGAGTGCCAGTATTAAAGCCATGTTCTATAACACCTGGCAGAAGGAGATGAGGGAGGGAGTGGGAGGGTAGGAGGGAATGGGGGAGGGGGCTACACCTGGGATTCAAAGTACCCAACCTGTGATTCAGATAAAAATAAAAAAAATTAAAAAAAAAAAAAGAGCCAGCCATCAAGTTCAAGACTGAAACAGTCCCTGTTTCCCTTACTAGGGTCTTCAGTCCGACAATGAGTTATCATGGGCCACATCTGAGCAGAGGTTCTAGGCCATGTCCATATATGGTCCTTGGTTGGAGAAACTGTCTCATATAAGACCCCTGTGCCCTGCTCAGTTTGATCTTACGGAGCTCTTGTTCTCCCCAAGTCTTACTAACTTCCCCTATTTTTATTATTACTTCCCGCCCTCTGCCAAGGGCTTAATTCTGAGTCTTAATATCTGCTTTGATACATTGCTATACTGATTCTTTCATAGGTCCTCTTTGGTATGCTCCTGTCCTGTTGCCTGCCTTCTCCTCCATTCAATGTCCATCCTATTAGTTCATCTAAATGAGCATGTATCATACCAACCTGGGTCCTCCTTCTTGTATATCTTCCCTAGGTGTGTAGAATTCAGCATGACCTTCTTATCCTATAGGTCTATATGAGTGAGTATATACCATATGTTTCTTTCTGCTTTTGAGATACCTCACTTAGGATGATC
>JAQQSO010001773.1:0-14956 GCA_028658305.1 Pachyuromys duprasi
GTCCCTCAGTTGATGAATGGATACAGAAATTGTGGTACTTTTACACAATGGAATACTACTCAGCAATTAAAAATGAGGAAATCATGAAATTTGCAGGCAAATGGTGGGACCTGGAAATGATCATCCTGAGTGAGGTATCTCAAAAGCAGAAAGACACACATGGTATATATTCACTTATATAGACCTATAAGATAGGATAAACATACTGAAATCTATACACCTAAAGAAGATAAACAAGAAAGAAGACCTGGGGTAAGAGGATTAATCCTCACTTAGAAAGTCAAATGGGATGGACATTGGATGTAGGAGGAAACAAGTAGCAGGACAAGAGCCTACCACAGAGGGCCTTGGAAAGATTCTACCTATCAGAATATCAAAGCAAATATTAAGACACATAACCAACCCTTTGTCAGAGTGCAGGGAATCATATGAAAGAAGGGGGAGTTAGTATGACCTCGAAAGGACAGGAGCTCTGCAAGGAACAAATATATCAGGGCACAGCAGTCTTTTATGAGACCGTCTCTCCAACCAAGGACCATGTATGGATATAACCTAGAACCCCTGTTTGAATGTAGCAAATGGTAGCTCAATATCCAAGTGGGTACACTAGTAAGGGGAACAGGGACTATTTTGGACATGAACTCAATGGCTGGCTCTTTGACCCCCTTCATGACTCCCGAGGGAGGAGCAGCCTTGCTAGGCCACATAAGAGGACACTGCAGCCAGTCCTGAAGAGACCTGATAAGCTAGAGTTAGATAGAAGGGGAGGAGGTCCTCCCTATTAGTGGACTTGGAAAGGGGCAGGGAGGAGATGAGGGAGGGAAGGGGAGGATAGGGAGGGAATGCAGGAGGGGGCTACGGCTGAGATACAAAGTACATAACCTGTGATTAATATAAAATAAAAATGTTAAAATTAAAAAAAAAGAAAAAAATTTGAAGATCCAATATGGCAGCGCCAGAAGGACACTGTGTCTGAGGAGCAGGACAGCAGTGTCTGCACAGTGACCAGGAGAGTGAACTCTGGGACATAAAACACCAGTATTTGTGACTGCCAGGTGAGAGGAAATCCTACGGTGTGAAAATCATTTGGGACCGACCTCAGGTCACCCAGTCAATCCCTGGAAAAGGTCCTGGGGACCAGCGGGTGCACAACCGCCAGCCTAAATGTGAGCACACAGCTTCCTGTGGTGCCCCCAGCCACCATCCCGGACCAGAACACACAGCCTGCAGCCCAGAGTGAGGTGCCCAACCTCCAGACCAGAGCAGAGCCCTCAGTTGCCGGCCTAAAGAGGTGTGCACAGCCTCTGGTCCAGAAAGGGGCGTACAGCTGCCAGCCCAGATTGGGGCACTCAGCCTCCAGACCAGAGGTGCACCCCCAAACCACCATCCCAGAACTGGGCACACAGTCTCTGGCCCAGAGCAGAGCATTCAGCCTCTGACCCAGAAACTTGCTGTGTGCTCTACTCACCTTCCCAGACAGAACTGTGTGCCCCAGTGTACTAGACTGAGTTTCCCTATTGGGAGACAACCCCACAGCTAGGGAATCAGCAGGTTCTTCAAGAGGGCTGTACCTGGAAAACAGTATCACAACAGCAGCAGCTCACTAAATTCAGAACGAGAAACCCAGCAGCAGGGCAGCTGTCTCCAGGACTTCTACCGGTGAGAGGAGAGGCCCTCTGACTAACTAGACCACAGCTACCACTCAGGTCTATATGCCTGAGGTGCGCAGCGGCAATTCCTGAGAAACACGGGCCATTCAGTGATCTTACCCAAAAAGCGGAGGAGGACTCCTTCAGGAAAAATCATCTTCCTGCCAAGGGGAATCTCCCAACCCCAGGATTCCAGGAAGCACCAGAAACTTAACAGGCAACACCTAAAATAGCCCAATGGGTAGAGGTCAGTGTAAAAGCTCAACCAACAAAGACAGAGCAATATGGCATCTCCAGAACCCAATCATCCAAAGAGAGGTAGATGGCTGGAAATAATCAAATTCAGGGCTGAAATCAATCAAGTAGAAACAAATAAAACTATTCAAAATCAATGAAACCAAGAGCTAGTTCTTTGAGAAAATCAACAAGATGGACAAACCCTTAGCCAAACTAACCAAAAGGCAAAGAGACACTTTTCAAATAAATAAAATCAGAAACGAAAAGGGGGACACAACAAGAGACACTAAAAAAAATCCAAACAATCATTATTACGTACCTCAAAAGTCTATATGCCACAAAATTTGAAAATCTAAATGAAATGGACAATTTTCTTGATCGATTCCACTTACCAAAGCTGAATCAAGACCATATGAATCAATTAAATAGTCCTATAACCCCTAAGGAAATAGAAGTGGTCATCAAAAGTCTCCCATCCAAAAAATCCCAGGACCAGATGGTTTCAGTGCAGAATTATACCAGACCTTCAAAGAAGAGCTAAGTCCAATTCTCTTGAAACTGTCCCACAAAATAGAAACAGAAGGAACACTACTAAACTCATTCTTTGAAGCCACAGTCACCTTGGTACCTAAACCTCACAAAGGACCAACAAAGAAAGAATTTCAGGCCAATCTCCTTTATGAACATTGATGGAAAAATACTCAACAAAATACTTGCAAACCGAATACAAGAGCACATCAAAGATACCATCCACTATGACCAAGTAGGCTTCATCAGAGGCATAAAGGGGTGGTTCAATATACAGAAACCCATCAATGTAATCCACCACATAAAACAAACTGAAGGAGAAAAACCACATGATCATCTCATTAGATGCCGAAAAAGCTTTTGACAAAATCCAACATCCATTCATGTTTAAAGTATTGGAGAGATCAGGGATACAAGGCACATACCTAAACATAGTAAAGACAATATACAGCAAGCCTCTAGCCAACATCAAACTAAACGGAGAGAAAATTAAATCAATCCCACTGAAATCAGGGATAAAGCAAGGCTGCCTACTCCTCCCATATCTCTTCAACATAGTTCTTGAAGTCCTTGCTAGAACAATAAGACAGTTGAAGGAGAACAAGGGGATACAAATCGGAAAGGAAGAAGTATCACTATTTGTAAATGATATGATAGTATACCTCAGTGACCCCAAAAATTCTACCAGGGAACTTCTACAGCTGATAAACACCTTCAGCAAAGTGGCTGGATACAAAATTAACTCAAAAAAAAAAAATCAGTAGCCCTCCTGTATACAAAAGACAAAAGGGCTGAGAAAGAAATTAGGGAAACAACACCCTTCACAATAGGCATAAAGTACTTTGGTGTGACCCTAACCAAGCAAGTCAATGACTTATATGAAAAAAAAAATTCAAGTATCTGAAGAAAGAATTAGAAGAAGATATCAGAAGATGGAAAGATCTCCCATGTTCATGGCTTGGCAGGATTAACATAGTAAAAATGGCCATCTTACCAAAAGCAATCTACAAATTCAATGCAATTCCCATCAAATTACCAATACAATTCTTTACAGACCTTGAAAGAAAATTTCTCAACTTGATGTGGAATAACAAGAAACCCAGAATTGCTAAAACGATTCTCTACAACAAAAGATCTTCTGGAGGTATCTCCATCCCTGATCTCAAGCTGTACTATACAGCAACAGTAATAAAAACTTCATGGTACTGGCATAGAAACAGAATGGTGGATCAACGGAATCAAATAGAAGACCCAGGAAAAAAAAACTCACACACATATGGACACCTGATTTTTTACAAAGATGTCAAAACCATACAATGGAAAAAATACAGCATCTTCAACATTTGGTGCTGGTCTAACTCGATGGCTACATGTAGAAAAATGCAAATAGATCCATATTTCTCACCCCGCACAAAACTAAAATCCAAGTGGATCAAAGACCTCAACATAAAAACCATACACACTAAACCTGTTAGAAGAAAAAGTGGGGAAGAGCCTGGAACTCAATGGCACAGGATACAACTTCCTGAACAGAACACCAACAGCCCAAGTTATATGAGCAACAATCAATAAACGGGACCTCATGAAACTGAAAAGTTTCTGTAAAGCAAAGGACACTGTTGTCAGAACAAAACAACTACCTACAGATTGGGAAAGGATCTTCACCAACTCTATATCTGACAGAGGGCTAATGTCCAGAATATATAAAGAACTAAAGAGGTTAAAAAGCAACAAATCAAGTAATCCAATTAAAAACTGGGGAACAAAGTTAAACAGAATTCTCAATAGAGGAATATTGAATGGCAAAGAAACACTTAAAGAAATGTTCAACATCCTTAGTCATCAGGGAAATGTAAATCAAAAGGACCCTGAGATTTTACCTGACACCCATCAGAATGGCTAAAATAAAAAAACTCAAGTGACAACACATGCTGGAGAGGTTGTGGAGAAAGGGGAACCCTCCTCCACTGCTAGTGGGAATGTAAACTTGTACAACCACTCTGGAAATCAATCTGGTGCTTTCTCAGACAACTAGGAATTGTGCTTCTTCAAAGATCCAGCTATACCACTCCTAGGCATATATCCAAAAGATGCTCAAGTATACAATAAGGACATTTGCTCAACCATGTTTGTAGCAGCTTTATTTGCAATAGCCAGAAGCTGGAAACAACCCAGATGCCCCTCAACTGAAGAATGGATTCAGAAATTGTGCTACATCTACACAACAGAATACTACTCAGTAACAAAAAGCAAGGAAATCATTAAATTTGCATGTAAATAGTGGGAACTGGAAAAGATCATCCTGAGTGAGCTATCCCAGAAACAGAAAGACACACATGGCATATACTCACTCATATAGACATATAATATATGATAAACCTACTAAAATCTGTACAACTAAAGAAATTACTCAAGACGGAGGACTCTGCCTAAAATGCTCAATCTCATTGGCCAATTTTCTCAATAGATTCCATTTACCAAAATTAAATCAAGATCAGGTAGAAAGATTGAATAGTCCTATATTTCCCAAAGAAATAGAAGCAGACATCAAAAGTCTGTTTTCCAAAAAAAAAAAAAAAAAAAAAAAAAAATGCTTAGGGCCAGATGGTTTCAGTGCAGAATTCTAACAGACTTTCACAGAAGTGCTAGCTCCAATTCTCTTCAAATTATGCCACAAAATAGAAACAGAAGGAACATTACCAAACTCATTCTATGAAGCCACAGTCACCTTGATACCTGAACCACACAAAGACCCAACAACAAAGAGAATTTCAGACCTATCTCTCTTATGAGCATTGATGCAAATATACTCAACAAAATACTGGAAAACCCAATCCAAGAACACATAAAAGATGTCATCCACCATGACCAAGTAGGCTTCATCTGAGGTAAAATGGAGTGGTTCAATATACAGAAATCTATCAATGTAATCCACCATATAAAACAAACTGAAGGAGAAAAACCACATGATAATCTCCTTAGATGCCGAAAAAGCATTTAACAAAATCCAACACCCTTTAATGTTTAAAGTCTTGGAGAGATCAGGGATACAAGGTACATACCTAAGCATAGTAAAGACAATATACAGTAAGCCTATAGCCAGCATCAAACTAAACGGAGAGAAAATTAAATCAATCCCACTGAAATCAGACACAAGGCAAGGCTGCCCACTCTCTCCATACCTCTTCAACATAGTACTTGAAGTCCTTGCTAGAGCAATAAGACAACTAAAGGAGATCAAGGGGATCCAAATTGGAAAGGAAAAAGTCAAAGTATCACTGTTTGCAGATAATAAGATATTATACATGAGTGACCCCAAATTTCAAACAGAGAACTCCTTCAGCTGATAAACAAAGTGACTGGATACAAAATTAACTAAAAAAAAAAATCAGAAGCCCTTCTGTATACCAAAGGTAAAAGGGCCAAGAAAGAAATTAGGGAAACAACACCCTTCACAATAGCCACTAATAACGTAAAGTACCTTGGGGTGGCTCTAACCAAGCAAGTGAAAGACCTGTCTGAAAAAAAAAAACTCTAAGTCTCTGAAGAAAGAAATTGAAGAAGATATTAAAAGATGGAAAGATCTCTCGTGCTCAGGAATCTGTAGGATTAACATAGTGAAAATTCCCATCCTGCCAAAAGCAATCTACAGATTCAATGCAGTTCCCATCAAAATACCAAGACAATTCTTTACAGAACTTGAAAGAACAATTCTCAACTTCAAAAAAACCCAGAAGAGATGGAGTTTCATACACAAACTAAACTATACATAAAAAATGTATGTATTACTGTAATAACCAGAAAAAAACCCTGCTGTTTGGAACTGGCTGTGTAATACCAGTTAGTTAATTGAAAATTGCAACTGCACTGACCCAGATTCACAAAGGTTAATGCAACAGGTAAGCCTATTATCCAAATGCTATTATGTTGGGACATTTTATTCTCAATTATGATGAAACCTAGTCTATCCTCTGTGCTTATACAATACTACAACAACTGATAAACGTGTTCACTCATTGTCATACAGTATATATGTATATATACATATGTACAGACTATACATATATATGTACAGAATATATATACAGAGTGTATATGTATCTATGTATGTATGTATTCTCTATGTATGTACAGAAGAAATTCAAGTGTAATTGAGTACGTTTATTTCTTTTTGTTGAAATTCCTCTGAGGAGCATTAAGTAAAGGAAAACATCTCACCATTCATCCCCCTGCGTTTTAGCACTTGGTCTGTTTTAAGCTATGGAGTATTAAAAAAATTTATTCCACTTAGTCTTAAAATATATTTCAATTATGTGTACTGATGCACATGAGCTACAGGTCAAAGAATTACATCACTACACCATCTCTGATTCACAGCTGGATTATGCAGAATCCATTTCCTATTTATATACCAAAATGCCACGTTTTAATCACAGATTTTGGAAGAAAAAAAAACCTTCTCATCTAACACCTAAGAAAAGTCTGCCTGAATCCTGACTGGTATATAATAAGAAATTCCATAGCAGGTGATTCTTATAATTACATATTTTTCAGTCTTCTGCCGGTTCAGTCTCTATGAAATGTCACCCAATGCCACAGGGCAAAAACAGAAGGAACAGAAACATTGAGTAATCTAAAATAAAAATCTGTGCTCACCGCCCTTATGTGTGACCATTTTGGTACATAAGAGTGGACTCTAAAATATCCACTTCTATAGAAAGCTAGAAATCTCTGATTAAAAAATGACTATCTCCACAGTGAGTCAAAATTTCTAAATCATGAAATCATTCTCACAAAAAAATGAGTGTCTTGTCATGTAAAGATAACACAAACCCACTTAGAAGTAAACATTCCATATGTGGGCACAGTTTGGGGAATTTTTTTTAATGGAGGAAATTTCTTATTTAAGTAGTATGGGTGTAAAATATCAAGTAGAGAGTTCATATGTTTTACAACTTAATTTATCACCGTGATTTGATTATTTGGTTTTACAAATGATGGAATAACAGAGAAGAACAGATGAGCCCACAAAGCATGCTATCAGCGCTCAGGACACATTTACATTCACTGTTTTCTACTCTCTCTAAGATTCAATTTGATTTGATGGCACTTGAGATTATGACTCAGTCTTTCAGTCTATGATACTGAGCTTGCAGATAATGAAAAAAATGCAGTCTAAAACTACATAAATTTTAAGAAAATTCTCATGTCTGTGTTTACTATCTCATTAACTTTTCTGTCCAAAATCAAAATTTTGTCACACTATTTTTGTTGGTTGTGGGTGTTAACCTTTAATGAATGAGCCATTTTTCCTGCCCAGCATTGTTTAATATCCAAAGACAGAAAACAGAAGGATAATGGTTCTTTAAATACTTCCCTACATATTGAATACTTACATCTTATTGATGATATTTTAAAGTTACTACAGAGTATAGGGGAATTCCTGTCAAAGGGCCTTAATAAATAGACTGTTATAATATACTTCAAGCCAAGTAGATTAGGGGATTATTCTACTTAGACCATGCTCCTGTTACAACATTTATTCTTCACACTGATTAAGCAACAGGGCTGTCACTGTTATGACATATAAATACACAATCATATGGATTTAGCAGAACTGACAGAAAGCTTCACTCAGCAATGGCTGTTTCTATGTACGCCTTTACAGAATATATTATCAAATGGTGCATCTATCAGTCCAGTCAAATCAATTTTGAAACTGTATTTAAAATTTTTAGATTTTACATAACATAAGTACTTTGTAAGCAAATTTCTTTAGACTTAAAGATGTAGGCAAAACAACACAGCATTCCAATATGGATTATAGGAACCCAGTGGAAGGAAAACCACCTTTCATTTAAAACTCATTGCATAGCTATCCATAAATATACAACTCAGGAATGGTTTTCCTTAATAACCAAATAATTTGCTCAAATTTCAGAAGCAACAAAATTGTTATCAAGATAAGTAGACTAACCCTACTGACCTGAAATACAAATAGCAATATTCCTCTCTTGAGTAAATTTTTGGTTTACATTCTATTGCTCATTTTTCAATTCTTGGACAAAATTAAATTTGTAGCCAGGAAAATTATCTAATGAAAAAGTAAATGAAGTCTAAGCATAATTAAAATGTTCTGGGATCAATATCACTTCAACTCCCTCTCAGTTTGGATGCAACTAGCCAAGCTTTACTTCCTGTAGAGTCTCATCTCCAGGAATATTATATGTGAAGATCAAAGTAATGCCGTCTATCCTTCTGAGACATTCCATGCAACAGATCGGGCAAGCTCTATTCTTTAAGTGGAAATACCAGCTTTAAGCTTAAATTAATGGAAATACTAGATTAATGCTAATTGAATTAAATAAAAATTTCACACATGAGCTCTGATTTAAAACATACCCAAAAGAAAATGGAAATGTTTCCATTTAAGTTGTGACTGCCATATAAAGATCAGGGGCTGTCTCTGGCATGAACTCGGTGGCTGGCACTTTGTTCACCTTCCTCTGGGTGGTGCAGCCCTGCCAGGCCACCCTGGCAAGATGATGCAGCCATACTTGATGACACCTGTTGGGTTAGGGTCAGATGGAAGGGGAGGATGTCCTCCCTGATCAGGGAACTAGGAAAAGGGCATAGGAGGAGAAAAGGAAGAGTGGGTGGGACTGGAAGGAGATAAGACAGGGGGCTACAGGGGGGACCTAGAGTAAATAAATTGTAATAAATAAATAAAATTGTAACTGCCATTTTCTCAACTTGCTAAGAATAGTGGTGCTTTTAATCTGCTGCCAGCCTCTTTATTTAGATGCCTCTACATAAACCTAGGCTTGTCACTGAGACAGGGAAATGTACTGAAAGGCAATTAAGCAAATGCAAAACTTCATTTGTTGCATAAATTAACAAAATCTGCATCCAAACAAATTTATAAATTAAAAATATCATACAATAACTTTGGTGCTTTAATGTCATCTATACTTTTTACATTAATTGAGAGATGCTAGTACATACCTCCAATCAAAAGAATCATGAGTTTGAGGCTTGCCTGGCCTATATTTGGAAGTCCTAGTTCAAAAAAATAAGCAAGTAAATGATTAACTGATGAATATCAAGCATCTCAGGAATTTTTGTGCTCCTTTTTGGACAAAACCTATGTGTGGACTTAAGTATGAATAAGACCTTTTCTTCACAGAACTGTGCTCTGTGCTTGCAGTGATCCCCTGATCATGTTCTATTGGAATAAAGGACCACAGCCCTTTGTTAAAGAGTGGCATCTGCAGGTACGTGGAAACAGGCTCTTGACTCCTCCCTGTTATGTGTTAGCTGTCCTACAAGTGGCCATGAGAGGTGGCTGGATTTTTTCCTTTCAGATGATAGCTACAGCTTAAGCTGCCTTTAAATCCTTCAAGGATTTGGGTTTCTTTATCCTTTCTCTAATGCCAGCATTCCAACCATGTGGTAGCAGACCTTCACTCCAGCTTCTCTCAAACAGCAAGGCTTTCTTTCCTCTCTTCCCCAGTCTCCTCTGGCAACAGTTTCCACGTGGCAGCTTACTTACCTCAGAGTTTTCCTTTGGAAAGCTAACACATTGTCTGTCCCGGGATTTCTATTTGAGTCCTTTTAATCTTTTTCATTACTGAAATCAGGCACTCTATGATAAACACCTAATAGATGTCTATGCTATTATGTGGTGGTTCCTCCAGGACTCCCCAAGATTCCTAGTAACACCTCTTTCATGCTTTTCTTGTACAGAATACAAACTTGTCCCATAGCCCTCCATGGCATCACTTCCATGAGAACTCCACAAATATTCTTTGAAGGTTTCTTCTCAAGTACAATAGCCTCAACTTAACCAACACTAGTAGCAGTAGGATTTTTATATTATATTTTTTATAGTAGCTAAGGATTTTATTATTGCACATCATACCTAAAATCCACAAACGTATTTGTTACAAACTACTCATTTCTACATGAACCCATGAAACATCAGGTTTTGAAAACAAAGATATTCATATCTAGTATTACGTATTTTGACCTAGTCCTCTTAAAATCTAGTCCATGGACCATTTGTTTTGTGGGGGTTTTGAGACATCTTACTCCGAGCCCATTCTGGCCTCAATCTGGAGTTCCTGCTGCGTAAGTACTTGGAGTCTGGGTTTACAAGTGTGAGCTATCACAAAGCTGTGCCCAAATTAGTCTTAAAATGCATGGGGTGGGGGAGGGGTGACCCATTCATACCACTAGAGTAAGTTGTGTTCTCTGCAAGTCAGACCAAGAAAACAGAATTTCATTGATTTAGACCTCTGAACTACAATTCAGAGTTTTTCTGTCCAAAATATATTAAGTATCAAAAATATTTCCCCTCAAATAATCAAAATAAATGGTGACCCTGAGAATGTATCTTTTGAACACACACATGAGCATGTAATTCTTCTACAAAGCTATCTCAGCTGCACATACTGTCGAGGCAGAGCCTCGATAATCTCAGGACATGGCAGAATCAAGGAAGGGAAAGTCTGGCAGTGTCCCTGTTACCTATTCCTAAGACTTTAAAGTGTTTTGCTTCTATCTTAGTAACTGTCTAGAGCAGAAACAGCTTGAAATCATACTTAGATGGTAAACCACATGTGACCTTGTAAGCACTTTAAGAACAATTGGTTTCAGAGCAAGAAGTAGCTAACAGAGACTGGGATTTAGAAACATGAATGTGACTTGATTTTCACTCTCCTCTTACAGTATTGTTGTTGTTGCAGGCATGTCCTCCTACCTCGGTCTTGGGCCAAATTTGTAAACATGTTTCATAAACCTTTGAGTTTTATCTTTTAAGAAGGAACGTATTTTCTTCCCTCCATTATCTCACTCTGGTGTTTCCCAGAATAAATCGTAAACCTGACTTCAAGTTATGTCTCAGTGGTAGCCACGTGACCTTGGTGAATTCTCTGAACTGGCTAAGCTTTAGTCTCCTCCCTGTAAAAGCGGTGAAAGGGCCAGAGAAGTTAAGCACCCTTCAATTCTTCTGATGAGTATGAGCACTCAGCTGAGCAGATTCAGTCTTGAGACCATCCCTGAATAGAAGGAAGGAGGATGTCACTTAGAGTCTACAGGAAACTGAGGTCAATGGCTACATTGTAACCTCCTGTTTCCTGTGCCTTCACATTGCCCTTAGGGTTGCCGGCACCTGCCCAAACACCAGACTTGCCAGAGCAATCTCAAATGAACTAAATGAAAATGCCCTGCTCCCACAGAACCTGGTATGTTCCTATCAGGTGGGTAGGTTCTAGGGGATGATAATAACAAGCTGGAGTAAAGCTGATAAATTAAGGGATTTGGGCCCTGGCTGTACTTTGCATTTTATACCTATATTTTAAAAGTTCAGGGTATAAGCACACTTAAAGAAAACAAAAATGTTATAGTTCTGAAACCTTTTAAACTGCCGCAGTGCCTGATGCCTAGGCTGCCACACACAGGTACTTCGTAATCCCATTTTACAAGCAATGAGAAAAAACCTAGGGCTAAGTGCTGTTCTCCCTGAATCCAAGGCCTGTGCTCCATCTGGTGGAGAAGGCTGCCTCTCTGTGGTAGAATACAATCCTGTCATGTTCTCCAAGGGACAATTTTGTATTTCACTCTTTTTTACACTCAAGAAAAATCTGCATAATATTCAAAAGCCAAAGATTTAAATACAGTATTTTAACCAGGTCATATCTTTGACTTCATGTTTAAAATGTCTTTGAGCATTATAAAACAGCCTTACTCACTTAAGCAAGCGGACACAACCAAAGATGGAAATAGCATTTGGACAAGTAACAGATACCCACCGAAATAGGCTTGCTCAAATAGAATGGTCACATTAGCTGTCACTTTTCAAATAGAAGTCATTATTCACTTTACACTGAGTGACCTCTACTGGTAAGAAAGACACATTAATAGACATCATATCCAGCAGAAAGCAGCTGGTATCTTAATTTTGCCAACAAATGACTCACATATACTGTCATACATGTTGCCTGCTAGTCACTTACAATAAAATGATACACGGATATATCATAGCTCAGATACTGAATACAAAAGCATATATCAAGTAAATAAATTTTAAAATACTATTTCTTGTTCTTTCTCACCTGGTGACCATTTTTACTTGGAATAAAAGTATGCACAAAATATCCTACTATAAATAATATTTACTTAGGAAAGAAACATACTGTATAATAAAAGGCGTTGATATTTTGATATTGTTAACTATACAACAACTGAATAACACACACTTACAAACTGTTAACTAAAAGCCAAATTGCTTCTCTCTATCATAAACATATGCTTCATTACTCTTCACAAATAAAGGACTTATTTGATTAAGAATACAAAGAATTAGCATCTCTTTAAAATGGAACATTATTTTTTTCAGAAACAAAAAAATATGATATAATAACGAAAGTCATAGTAAATCTTTCTCTAAGAATTCTATCACAGGTGTAACAAAAGCACCAGTAAGAAAACAGGAGCTTATTTCCTTTACAATTATAACAGAGGTCAACACGTGAAGTGTACCAATAAACACACAAAAGAAGGTTACCAGCAAAAAGTTTTAATGAAGAACATTATAAGTCTTGTCTGCTAATTATTCCAAGATTTCCTTCCCTTCTGTCTTTTTTTCTCTTTTTAACAATGTCCATGGGGTGGGTTGGGGAGAAACATATTTGGTTTCTGCTTCAGCTGAAATCTATTTATATGCAAATAACTTATCCATTATTACTGTGAGAAGAGACTTGTGCATAAAAAGAGAAATAAATTATCACTAGAAGCCATTAATGAAATCTATTTCAAAACAACATTTTACAAGAGCCCTCACTCATGTAATATTTGTTTAAGCCTCGAGGGGAAATAGTGGAATTCTGCACATAGATGAAACCTGATACTACATTATTTCCCATGCCAATTTGCTTTATATAATGCACTTATCCTTTGCTTACAAATGACAAATGGAACTCCAGTGAGTCTCTTCAGAGAACTTCATCATTGAAATCAAAGCCCGTGTGTTTATCAAATAATTGCCAGACTTTGGAGTTTGCTTTGTTGCTACTGTTACTTTTCTAGATTTAAACCGTTAACATCCTTTTTAAAACTGTAACCATAGCAATGTACAATTAGATGAGTTTAAGAAGAAACAGGAGTCTTATAATGACAACCTGAATTTCCATGGAGAAGAATAACATGAAGATAACTAAGAGACCTACAATGTAATTTGATACTTCCTGTCCCTTTCCTCTGTTTCTTTGTTTTTTGTTTTTTTGTTTTTCTTTTTGGTTTATAATTTCCCTTTCTGGTAGAGATAAGTGTCTTTGTATAAAACTTGCAGGTATATCATTCTTCTGTCTTCTCCTTAATTCTGCATAAAATAACCAATCTTTTGTCTCTGATATTTCCCCCTAAAGTCTGTCTACTTTTTATCTTCTATCTTTGAACACAGTAGCCTGTAATGACCTAATCTTAATTTCCTCAGTAAGTGTGTGAGACTAAATAGTGTGGCCTACTAAACAATTAGTCATAACATCTAGGCATTTACTTGTCTTCTTATGTGTTGGTCTAGCTGGGTTTCTCCTGCTTTGTAATCCATTTGTCTTGCTTCTATGTGAAAACCATGATGTTCTATTAATATACGTTTGTCATATGTCATGGAGTGATTACTTAATTCTTCATAGCTTCTTTTATTTTTCTGCGCTTTTATTTTTACATATAGTCTAGTGTGTTTATCAATTTCTTCAAAAACTCCAGCAGAAATCACAAATCATTACACTTACAGATTAAAGTGAAAACACTAATAACTTTATGATATGAAGCAATTTCATGCAAAATTGAGACCATGTGTTGCTCCTGCTCAGGGTCCATGATCAATGGCCAGTGACCATGTGCGTGGTATGCCACAACCTGTAACTCTAGTCCTTCGGGATCCTCCTGATGTCAGGATGCAGGCATGCATACAGTTTACATACGTATGTGACACAAAACACTTACACACAAATATAAAAATAAAGATAAATTTCAATAAGATACTATAATATGTAGATTAAAGCAGCCTTATCTTTTTCTTCCTTGTGCTTATGCACTCTGCCTGTCTGATATGAACATCAGACCTTGTTAAGAAGATGTAAGTGTATATCTTTTTGCAAAACAGAGGCAAATACAGAACTTATTAAAAAAAAAAAAAAAAGCAAACCCAGGGCTGGAGAGGTGGCTCAGAGGTTAAGAGCACTGGCTGCTCTTCCAGAGGTCTGGGTTCAATTTCCAGCAACCACAAGATGGCTCACAACCATCTATAGTACCCTCTTCTGGTGCACAGGTGTTCATGCAGACAGAACATTGTATAAACAATAAATAAATAAATCTTTTTTTTCTTTTTTTATAAATTTATTTATTTTTATATCAATCACAGGTTAGGTACTTTGCATCCCAGGCTTAGCCCCCCTCCTTCATTCTCTCCCAACCTCCTTCTCCCTCCCTCATCTCCCTCCTCCCCGCCCCCTCCAAGTCCACCAACAGGGGAGGACCTC